>MUZC01000403.1:239969-255418 GCA_002072015.1 Radix auricularia | reverse complement strand
GAATACTCTTAGAATATTATAACAATCTGAACAAATTGTATGTGACTATACTTTCTATCTTATATCTAGGCCACTTGTATGTGACTATACTTTCTATCTTATATCTAGCCCACTTGTATGTGACTATACTTTCTATCTTATATCCAGACCACTTGTATGTGACTATACTTTATAACTTATATCTAGACAGCTTGTATGTTACTATACTTTCTATCTTATATCTAGGCCACTTGTATGTGACTATACTTTATAACTTATATCTAGACCACTTGTATGTGACTATACTTTCTATCTTATATCTAGCCCACTTGTATGTGACTTTACTTTCTATCTTATATCCAGACCACTTGTATGTGACTATACTTTCTATCTTATATCTAGACAGCTTGTATGTGACTATACTTTCTATCTTATATCTAGACCACTTGTATGTGACTATACTTTCTATCTTATATCTAGGCCACTTATATGTGACTATACTTTCTATCTTATATCTAGGCCACTTGTATGTGACTATACTTTCTATCTTATATCTAGACCACATGTATGTGACTATACTTTATAACTTATATCTAGGCCACTTGTATGTGACTATACTTTATATCTTATATCTAGGCCACTTGTATGTGACTATACTTTCTATCTTATATCTAAGCCAATTCTATTTGACTATACTTTCTATCTTATATCTAGACCACATGTATGTGACTATACTTTCTTAAGTTTCAATCTTATAATGTTATAAATGTGACATTTTATTTTTTCACTTTTATTGTTTGAGCTTTGGGATGTTTAATGTTCCGGGTTACTTATCTGTAACTTCAAAGCTAACTTAAACCAAATATTGGATAAAGGAATTCGAAATATTATAAAAGTTTTCATAGTAAAATATAAAGATCAAGGGATGAAAGTGAAGAAGAAATTTAACATCCACAATAAATATATATTTAACAGACAATTCCATTGGAATATGGATTTATTGAGACAGATAATTAAAAAAAAAAACCACCACTCGTGGAATTTGCCAAACCGTATGACATATTCTTGCAGTTCAATAAATTCAATATTACCATATGGGAAGAATTTACACTTGTTTTCAAATTGGATGACAAAGTAGCTGCATATAAAGTCTAAATGAATTTGTGGACATTCCCGGGAACGAAATCATTCGCGATGTGTTTCATACATAAGCGTGAATTCTAAGTGAGACTGAGCCTGAGTACTCATTGTCCCAGTTGGTTCATGATCACCTGAATTTGTTTATAATAGAATTGTAGCGCTACATCCCACCAACAAAAGACTCAAGAAATTGTAGCGCTACATCCCACCAACAAAAGACTCAAGAAATTGTAGCGCTACTTCCCTCCAACAAAACTCTCAAGAAATTGTAGCGCTACTTCCCTCCAACAAAACACTCAAGAAATTGTAGCGCTACTTCCCTCCAACAATACATTCAAGAAATTGTAGCGCTACTTCCCTCCAACAAAACACTCAAGAAATTGTAGCGCTACTTCCCACCAACAAAACACTCAAGAAATTCTAGCGCTACTTCCCACCAACAAAACACTCAAGAAATTGTAGCGCTACATCCCACCAACAAAAGACTCAAGAAATTGTAGCGCTACTTCCCACCAACAAAACACAAAAGAAATTGTAGCGCAACTTCCCAGCAACAAAACACTCAAGAAATGGGAGTGAATGTTTCCATAACCTATTAGTTAAAAAACCAGACGAATCTATCATGACTGTTTAAATGAAGTGAGACTGCTCGAGATTTTAAATGACGGTGACCTTTACACTTTGGTCGAGAAAACAAATCTTCCTATTTTCTTGATTAAAGTCGAGGATGAATGTCCTGTGATTGTAATCAAAACATTAAAGTCATGGATGAATGTCATGTGATTGTAATCAAAACATTAAAGTCATGGATGATTGTCATGTGATTGTAGTCAAAACATTAAAGCCATGGATGAATGTCCTGTGTTTGTAATCAAAACATTAAAGTCATGGATGAATGTCCTGTGATTGTAATCAAAACATTAAAGTCATGGATGAATGTCCTGTGATTGTAATCAAAACATTAAAGTCATGGATGAATGGGTCAGGATTGTAATCAAAACATTAAAGTCATGGATGAATGTCCTGTGATTGTAATCAAAACATGAACGTCTTGGATGAATGTCATGTGATTGTAATCAAAACATTAAAGTCGTGGATGAATGTCAAGTGATTGTCATCAAAATATTAATGTCATGGATGAATGTCCTGTGATTGTAAACAAAACATTAAAGTCATGGATAAATGGGTCAGGATTGTAGTTAAAACATTAAAGTCCTGTGATTGTAACCAAAACATTATAGTCATGGATGAATGTCCTGTGAGTGTAATCAAAACAGTAAATTCCAATTACCATTTCCGACATTTTATGTTTTTGGCAGTGACTACAAGAAAGACAAAACAATGTAAAAATGGGCATAAGCAGCACACTTTTGTTGTTATTATCTCCCATTACCCTCAGATAGAACACAGAAATAAAATGGACATAAGCAGCTCACTATTTGTGTCATTATCTCCCCTTACCCTCAGATAGAACACAGAAATAAAATGGACATAAGCAGCTCACTATTGGTGTCATTATCTCCCGTTACCCTCAGATAGAACACAGAAAAACAAGCTCAGGGCTCTTATTGATTTCCCATTCTAGTAAATTAAAATATTAAATAATGTTTAATTCATTTTTTTCTGTAACTCTACTTTACTTTGAAGGCAAGTTTAAATACAATTAAAATAAAACTATAAAATTAAATCAAAACAAAATACCTGTATAAACAATTAACTTAGCTACAATAAACTCAGCAACATTGCACTCATGTAGAAACTGAAAATTGGACCATGATTTAACAATCGAATTATATTGTATCCCTTATAGGGATCGAAAACAAGTGGCAAGCCACTTTTATAAAATAGTTTGACTTTCTTCGGGTAGATAGGTAACAATGTACCCAGGTTTCAATTAAATTGTTAAAAAGCGTTTATTTTACAAATGCAAACTTTTTATAGTTTTCATAATTTGATATTCATACTATTTAATTATACAATTTCATCTATAAATTTTACATCTACATATATTATTACGTTGCATTCAAAAAACAATTAAGCAATACAAAAATACTTAATTTATGTCATTGAAGTGTTCATAATAAGTTTAAGAACTTTTATTTAATAAAAAATTTTACATTTAATAATTAATGTACACTTTCTATTTCATGAAAGTATAACTTTTAATGTCATAGTCAGTAAAAGTTATTTTCTACGGGAAATCCATTTTTAATGTACATTTAAAGTGTTATTACAATGTGTTTTATTATAAATGATATGTTCCTGTTCTTTTAAAGGTGTGCTCTTTATTAAACCAAGTAAATAAAAAAATACTTGCATCGTATTTATGGTAGTAAGATATTTAGAACAAATATTTATAAATATTACACTGATAAAAAGATAAAGGTTTGCCTTATCAACTGCTGGAATGTTTGGGCACTGTGACCCTAAAGATCTGAACCTGGTATGGAAGTAACGAATCAAACTGACATAGCCAGATACCGGGAAAATTGAACATGTTGTTTAGAGGATACACCACTGTTACAGAGTAAGATGTAATTTTTCTAATTTATGAATTTAGCACTGACAAAACGTTTTAAAATTTAAAAAATGTCTCTTCCCCACATTCCATTAGTTTCCAGACTTTTCCTATTGTCTGTACATCATCCCACTCACTAAATCACCACATCTTATTTGGTACTTTACTTGTTTTTTTTCAATGCATTTCTCTTTTCTGTTGGTAACCAATTACAATTATTAAAATATAAACGTTTAATGTCTGCGTTTGTTGCCAAATTTTTCTTCTTTTGGGAAGAGTAAAATGATATATTTCTAAATCTTTCAAAATTTCAAAGCAGATATGAAGACATGCTGGCCTACTCCTAACACTTGAAAAACCTCCATTCAGTCGTAGCCAAAGAATTGAAGATATTCTTTAATTGCGTATTCCCTACTAAGTGTATAATTCTTAGCGTGTTGACAAACCCAGATCCCAAACACATTTGAATACATACTAATATATAAGCAGCTTAGAAAGCTTTCTAGAAATCAGGAACTTAAACAGATTTTTGAAGAAGTATCCCATACAGTTTGGTAACAAAAACATATTCCAATTTCATATTTAGTATTTAGTTGTACAGAAGTTGACTGCTGAAATAACTTATTTCCATTTGTTAGAGCAAGGATTAAACGCCGCTATGAAAATCATATCCCTCACTTACTATCAGAGGTTACAAGTACCAATCTATACACGTAATTACTGATCTCAATAAAACAATAATTTAATTGTCACAGATTAGCCCCAGTCACCACTGAAACTAAAGCTTAGTTAATTAATTTATTTACATTACTTGTAACGTCATTGATATTATCCATTTAATTTATCTTATTTCATCGGTGTCATTTAATATAAAAAATAAAACTTTAAAAATAATAAACTAAGAAATGAACCGAAAAACTTTGAAGAATTTTTTGTTCCTATCCCAGCACATCGTTCTAATTATTTTGTATGTTGCCATTCTTTGTTAGTCAACAGCCTAAAATATGTGTATGGAATACATTTTAAATATGTAACAATTCCTTGTGTATGTGACAACATTTTGTGTATATGACAAATATTTGTGTATGTGACAATTCTTTGTGTATGTGACAATTTTTTTGTATTTGACTCTTTCTAGAATACTATTAAAATTTAAACAATGCGTATGTTCAGTGTCGGAGTTATTGCAGGGGAGGAACTATAAAAAACAAAATGCCCCCGCTTGAGGGGGCCTCACAAGTTAGTGTCCAAGTTATTTTTATCATTAAATATTACACCGCCATTATATATTTAGAGCCTCTAAAAGGTTAAGTCCCCTTGGCCATCAAAGCCTACAAGTTAATAACTGCGTCACTGATTGTATGACTGTTTATGTGTAAAATCTGAGTCTGTAGTATGTGCAACAGGATAATATGTATGTAATATTACAGATTGAAATATCTGTATGTGTTATAACAGACTGAAATATATGTATGTATTATCACAGACTGAAATATATGTATGTATTAGCACATACTGAAATATTTGTATGTATTATCACAGACTTAAATATATGTACGTATTATCACAGAATGAAATACATGTATGTATTAGCATAGACTGAAATATATGTATGTATTATCACAGACTGAAATATATGTATGTATTATCACAGACTGAAATATATGTATGTATTATCACAGACTAAAATATATGTATGTATTAACACATACTGAAATATATTTCAGTGTTATCACATACAGAAATATCTGTATGTATTATCACAGTATGTAAATTAGACTAGTATGTTTGTATTATTTTAATATCTTCCTCAATAGGCTTCTGTTTTGTCCGCTCAAAGATCCCGGTTGCTGATTTTGTTCTGCCAGTGAATTCTGAGAATCCTTCTTAGACAATAGTTAATGAAGGATTAGATAAGGTCAGATAATCTTAAATAAATAATAGTAAAATGCAAGGAAGTGAGCAAAAGTTACCAAATAATCATATGGCTGATTTCTTATGACGTCTATGGTAATACTATTAATAAAAATAAAATGATAATCTATATAGCGTAGTATCCCAGCAAGAAGCCTGGCTCACAGAGCTTTACATGGAGATAACAACATACATATTAATTATACGGCTGTTGTTCATATAGCAGCACAGGTTTCATCACAGCTTGGAAATACCTTATTTTTAACTTGTTGCATAAGTTGTTGGTGACCCAAACATTCTTTAGTTGATGAAGAGCTGCTCTGGCTTTTCCGATCCTTATTTTCACGTCGGCATCTGTACCACCTTTGTTTCTAAATAATCATGTTTATTCTTTAACATTGACTTCAATTTTATATACATTGAAGTCTTAATGGGAATAGAGCATCGTGAAGAATTCAAGGTCGCTACTAAAACGATTATATTGTTAGGGATTTTCTTACACGAGTGAAGGAATCATTCATGTACTTTTACATAAAAGAAATATTTTACCAACAGGCAGAAAACAAAACATGCATGCCATTCTCCAACATATGACCAGGATGGCAATTAGTTGTAACCAAAAGTGAGTCGATAGGAGAGCATGCGGCCGTAGGCACGAAACATGTTGACATAGTACATGATACAGCTGTAGGCACTTAACGTTCGGTCATAGGAACACATGCGGCCGTAGGCACTAAACGTTCGGCCATAGGACCACTTGTGGCAATAGACACGAAAAGTGCGGACATAGTAAATGATACAGCTGTAGGCACTAAACGTTAGGCCATAGGACCACATGTGGCAGTAGACACGAAAAGTGCGGACATAGTACTAGATGCGGCCGTAGGACACCGACACTAACTCGTGGTATGTACCTTTTAGAGATTGTTGGCTCAGAAACACCCTAGGACACCGACACTAACTTGTGGTATGTACCTTTTAGAGATTGTTGGCTCAGAAACACCCTAGGACAACGGCACTAACTCGTGGTATGTACCTTTTAGAGATTGTTGGCTCAGAATCAACCTAGGACATCGACACTAACTTGTGGTATGTACCTTTTAGAGATTGTTGGCTCAGAACAGCCTAGGACACCGACAATAACTTGTGGTATGTACCTTTTAGAGATTGTTGGCTCAGAAACACCCTAGGACAACGACACTAACTTGTGGTATGTACCTTTTAGAGATTGTTGGCTCAGAAACACTCTAGCACCCTGACACTAACTTGTGGTATGTACCTTTTAGAGATTGTTGACTCAGAAACACCCTAGGACAACGACACTAACTTGTGGTATGTACCTTTTAGAGAATGTTGGCTCAGAAACACCCTAGGACACAGACACTAACTTGTGGTATGTACCTTTTAGAGTTTGTTGGCTCAGAAACACCCTAGGACACCGACACTAGCTCGTGGTATGTACCTTTTAGAGATTGTTGGCTCAGAAACATCCTAGAACACCGACACTAACTTGTGGTATGTACCTTTTAGAGAATGTTGGCTCAGAAACACCCTAGGACACCGACACTAACTCGTGGTATGTACCTTTTAGAGATTGTTGGCTAAGAAACACCCTAAAACACCTAGAACAAAACCTTGTCTTCAAATTGATTCGATGAAATGTCGCCAGAATTGTGTTTCATAATATGCACTTATTTAATAGTTATTTTAGTAATATTTACCAAGTACAGTTAATGAAAATCTCAGCATGATATTCTTAAAAATTAATTTATTCTAGCAATATACAGTCATAATATGGATGAAATATGATTCAGATTTCACAATTTAGATATATTGTATCCATTATGATAGGGAACGAACACAAGTGGTATGCCACTTTTATTAAAAAAAAAATATTTTTTTTCTAAAGGGGGGTTGCAGCGGAAACCGCAAACTTCTCTCATCGATCTCCGCTGCAGTCTGTTTTTGGACATAGCGTTTAATTTATTTAATATTAATTTAAATGTACATCGTTTTTAGGAAATATTGGCTGAAGGCCTTACAATGGAAATAATTTTTTAATTTTTTTTTAATTTTTTTTTAAAAATTATTTTTTGGTTTTTCAAAATTGGATTGAAGGACAGATACGTTGACGATACTACATCCATACCAACCTGTCTGAGGCGAGCGTGCCTCATAAGGCTAAACAACCAACACACCCAGAAATCCTCTCGACCCATACTTATACAGACTATACAAACATACAAACATGGCGGTGTGAGTGATATGCCCCGTGAGGTGAAATGTGAGAATGAGAGGGACGAAAAGTTGCATGGTGTGAACACGCATAATATAAGAGAGGGGGTGATGGGTTATGGCTGTTCCTCCAGTGGACTTGTCCGTGCCTGTTCCTTTTGATCCTCCCGATTCCTCTCTGAAAGGAAAAGAGCAGATTTCTTTATTTAAACATATTTTTCTTAAATCCCATAAATATTTATGTAGTCGAGAATCAGTTCAAAAAAGTCCTATAAAAGTATAATTCGTGACATTTAATTAGCATGTTAATTAATTAAAGTTAATAAACTTACAAAAACTTTCAAATGTAATAATAATAGTTAGATCTACATATTTAAAAAAAATAAATTCAAATGAATTCTTTCAGTAAAGTCAGAATAAATACTTTTTAAAGTATTATAACTTTAAAAAGTTTAAATAAGAATGATAATTGCTATGACCAATATATTTTTGTATGAAATGAAGACCATGGTAAATGAACAAATAACAGTCAAGGCATTATATTATAACTTTAAACATTGTTCGATGACGCAATTTGTATACACATATTCTTAGTACTACAGCAATATTTTAAAATATATTGGTGTAGAAATTGTGTCTATATTTTGTCATTGAGAAAGAACACTACCTTAAAATAGAATTTCATGCACTTCTGATGCGCATTATTGTGTATCGCCATAATCACTGCATCAAAACACCGCGATACAAATAGAATCTCTATGCTTTTAAAATGTGTTTTTCCTAAGAGAATATAGTCTAGTTAGAAGATGTAAAATTTAATTCTTCAAAATCTCATTTTAAATTTTTTACTCTATAATACCGTGAGATTTCATTAAAAACTTGTGTTAGTTCAAATATTTTTTAAAGAAAAGTTTTTTTTAGTAACTGAAGTTCACACACATAAATTATAAATAAATAATAAAAAATAAACTATAACATTATTTATACTTACGTAACCCTTAAAATGAACTTATTAAGATTAATCTTTATGGATGTTATTCTACTTCAAAGTAAGTCTATTTACCTGATATTCTACTATAACTATATAAGTGGCATGCCACTGAACTCGATAAATATAATTTGGGGCACAATAACATTCAATAAACTTAATTTCGTCGCAACTACCGAACATCAGATAAAAAACAACAACATAATCTTGTCTCTATTTTAAGTTAATTTATAATGATCAATACGATTGGTAACTAATGTAGAAATAAAATCAACATAATTTCAATTGACTCAGTTTCTAATAGAATCATTAATAAAAATCATTGAGGAGAATCCTTCTTATAGAAAAAAATTATAAAAATTGATCCCAACATTTGACATCTTTTAAACTCAAGCGAAATTTGTATAAACGAATTCATAGTAATAGCACTTAGAGATGAAGAACATACATACATAAAGTAAACTAGTTACCCACTAGGATCATAAAAATCGCCGAGGACAAGTCAAAGACAAGTGACCATTCTATTTTAAGATTGTTGGATTATATGTGGCATAAATCTAACTGAATTCATGTCAAAATGTTTTTGTGATGTATGCCATACTGTTGCTCTTATCGCTACCACGTCCGTACAGACAAAATATACATCTGTCCCTAGGCTATCTTACAAATGCTAAAAACAAATAATGGAAAATTGTTAACGTCCGGTCAGGCTAACCCTTGCCTTGTTTACGTCTTTTCCATTTAATTTTTTTAAAGCCTGATTGCAGTATACCCATCACTTTGTTTACTTAAAGTTGCTAGCGGTCAACCATACTAAAAGTTTTAGAAGCACTAGGTTATAACACTTATTTATATTCAAAAGAATGTTTGAAAAACAAAATATAAACAAGTCTTTAGTAGGTGTATTTAATAAATTTATCCTTTATATTGTATTAGGCCTTTACTGACATTCATGTAAAGAATAAATTCTAAGTAAACATTTTAACATGTGGAATAATCATGACATAAAATTGTTTTAAAATATATTATATTGGGGTCTACACTTTTCTTTCTGAAAATGTGAAAAAAACTTTAAAACAGTTCAATAATATGTTAATAATGAACTCATTTTTTAATAATTTATATTAACTTGTCATGTCTGAGCCGTGCGACCAACCGACCATACGACCGACCGACTGACCGACAGACAGTGCGATCTTGCAGGAAGACATTTTTGATCGATTTTTTATCCACTTTATTGTAAGATAGCCAGCTGAAATTTTGCAGGCAGACTCACGCCAAAGATAAAAATAAAGTCTCATAATTTCAAATCGATCGAACGGTCAGTAATTGAATTAGTGAATTTTAAAAATATTTTATTTATTTCGTTCCTTCATGTAAATTGTTTGAGAAAAAGTGTTGTGGTGTGTAATATGTTTAACAAAATTTCATGTCGCGCAATAAGGAAGGCATTATTTTGAAAGCACTTTTTAAAAATAAATTCACGATCGGTGCGCATTATATTAAACACGTTTTAACAGAAATAACAAGAATTTTGTATTTTTGGATTGTTTGCCCTTTGTAGTTTTACTGAACATCCTTATAGTTATGATGCGTATATAAAGGATTTATCGGGGAAAACTTGGTTATTTACGGGTTTTTTAAAATTATATTTAATCTTCCATTTCTTAATAATCAAAGTCAAATTCTGTAAAAGAAGATAATCAAATAACGGATTGTCCTTGGAGTCCCTAATATTTTATTTTGAACGTACTAGGGGCTTGGTAGACCTTATGGATGCAACCCTTAATATTTTATTTTGAACCTACTAGGAGCTTAGTAGACCTGGTGGATGCCCCGACTTCCGATAAGGTCAGTGCAGGAATTTATTAGCGATATTCATTCAACAATGTTATTTTAGCTTTGTGTGGGCTCGATCCGTGGCCACATGTTAGCGCACTATTGAGTTTGTTTATAATAACATTAAATGCAATATCTAGATCGCTGAACAAAAATTTGAAAAACGTCAACAAGCAAATTTGAACAAAAACCTTTTTTTTTAAAACAGGTAAAGTGCAGTCCTTTAAAATAATCAGAACCTTTAAAAGACACACTGGTTTAAGACTATATCGTGCTACATGAACAAAACATTTAAAAGATGAATTTTTTTAAAACAGCTTACACAATACGTCAGTATTTATCAACAAATATTTTAATATGTTTTTTTTTTATTTACTCTTCTGAGAATGCGCAAATTTTGCGAGAAAAAGCTTTTCGTTTATGACGTGACTTAAGAAATAGCCAACCATTCCGACCAATTTCTGTGGACTTAACTGTCAAAATTTTTTCATTTTTTCTAGTCCTTCTGAACTGAAATTCTAAGGGCGTGTATTAAATTTATCTTTCTCTCTAGTCTTTATCAACTGTATTCTAAGGCCTTTATATGTTTAATCAATTTATTTTATGGAAAAAAATGACCGTTTGTCTATGAAATTTTTTCATTCGTGTAAAATGTTCCATAAGTTATCAGAATACATAAAGAAAGAAACAAGGTCATGTCGGTTTCCACGAAAAATAAAGCGAAACATGTATAGACATATACATAAATAGAATAAGGCACAGAAATTAATCGAGACATGTGTAGACATATAAATAAAAAGAATAATATCTAAAATCTCATAAATCACTTATTCTGAGAAAACAAATATTAAAAGAATAGACAATACACACACTACAAAATGAAAAAAAAAATACTATGCGTTCCTGACAATGTACTGTTTTATCACGTGCATTTTTGTAAGGTCTTACTATACACATTTTTGTAAAGTCTTAGTATATACATTTTTGTAAAGTATTAATATATTTTTTGCAAGGTCTAATTATATGCATTTTTGTATGGTTTGAGTATAAACATTTTTGAGAGGTCTTAGTATAAACATTTTTTATAAGGTTCAAGGATATACATCTTTGTAAGGGCTAAGTATATACATCATTGTAAGGTCTTACTATATAAAAATGTGTAGGGTCTAGGTACATTCAGAGCAACATAGTCTTAGCACATACGCTATTGGATATTCCAAGTATAAACATTTTTGTATAGTTTAAGTACATCAAACTGTTAATATGCTATGAATGTTTCTTTTTATTTATATATGTATTTTTATTTCCATGTAAAGCGCTGTGAGCCTGGCTCCTTGCTGGGATACAGCGCTATATAAATCATCATTTTATTATTATTATTATTATTANTACATATATATATTTACAGCTAGCAGCTAAAACACAACAACAACAAAAAATTAATTATACTATCTTATATCAAACATTACTTTTGCTATAGAAAGTACCATGTGTTGATCAAAGTTTTATCTACTGATTTATTTTGTCTCCATTTTTACAGGGAGCGAAATCAAGTGGCATGTACCTTGATAAAATGGTTAGATATTGGAGGCTTTTGTTTGAATTCACAACACTACAGCCTAAAGATTGTTACAAAAGGGCATATGCTAAGAGAAAACGTATGGGTATCATAGTTTTCTTGATTTGATATAATTACTATTTATTGATACCTTGTTCTTGAGAATGTATGTGTGCATATAATCAGGGGCGGATTAAGACTGCACGGGGCCCCGGGCTGCAATGAAACGGGGGCCCTATCCAGCCAGCGTCCCTTAAAATAAAATGATTGTTAACAGGTAATATAGGACTGTAACTAAATATTAGTAATGAAAAAAAAATACACAAAAACGAAGAAATAACTGTTTGAAGTGTTTGT
The DNA here is from genome assembly GCA_002072015.1 of Radix auricularia. Taxonomy (NCBI): domain Eukaryota; kingdom Metazoa; phylum Mollusca; class Gastropoda; family Lymnaeidae; genus Radix; species Radix auricularia. Next base: position 242,890 of record MUZC01000403.1, on the reverse strand, counting down.
GGTATATTACAATTGAGTGTGAAAAGAAAAATTGTATCTGCCACTGCTGGGAATCGAACCCCACACCGGTTGCATCACGCGCCTGTACTCTCTCCACACGGCCAGTGGAGCTTGAATAAATTGAGAAATGTTTAAAATATAAGCTATACTTCATACTATGATCTCTAAGTGAGCCAATTAAATCACTTTTTATCTATTATTAACTCTATCAGTAGTATCCGGTCTGATTCGCAATCAGTTGTATAGTTAATATTTATACATTTTTTATATTTTCAAGGGCTCGTGCAAACATTTGTTATTATAAATATAAAAAGTTTGGGGGCCCCTAAACCATCGGGGGCCCCTGGCTTTAGCCCGCTCAGCCCCCCCTTAATCCGCCATAGCATTATACAATAAAATATTGGAGGACTTGAATGTAGCACATAAATAATATAATAGTCCAAGTCACTCACTCACTGGATCTGGAACGCTGAGGAGCGATGTACGACAGTCTACAGCAGTTAGTTTAGTTGAAAAATCGTGTGTTGATGAGCGCTGTAAAAATATTTAATATGGTGACGTCATTGTTTGGTGTGCATCGGTGCGCAAAATACAACCCCTATTATTANTAAATTATAAATTCACAAATTTCTGTTTGTAAACAAATAGTAATTCAATAATAAACAATTTTCCCAACTAGCTCGAAATATATTTTGTTAATGTAAGAAGTCTGTAATAGTTCTTTGTTGTGCCAATTTTACGGGAAATCCCAATTTAATGCGTATTTAATATGTTAATACAATGTTCTTTAATTGCATGTTCGAGGACGTGTTTTTGTTTGTGTGTGTAAAAAAACAGGATGTTAGCTGCGTCTTATTTTTGTCTAGCTATATTATCATTTCAAACGTGGGCTTATCGATTGAATATAAATAAATTCTTTGTTAACTTTTATCTTTTAGTGAAATTTGTTACCATATTATGCACATTTATATAACATTTATGCTACCATTTAAACCATAAATTTGTAAACTTGCCCTCATATTGTTTTTAATTCATTGATGTTGCCAGGAATAAGTAATTTTTTAATAAAAGTCTGTTATTCGTCAACTAAGTACATGAAAAAGTAAAAGTTTATTAAAATATTTATTTTAAAAAAACAGACGCTGCTTTCATACATAAATGTATTGATCCCTCCAATCTAATTATATCTCCTATTCTGTTTTGTGCCACATTGTTCACTGGCCAAGGCTATTGGAGAAAGTGTCACATAACGATATCTCAATAACTGTTATGAAAATAATCTTCCACAAACTGCCTTCAAATTATATTTCTTATATTCAAGTCCATGTTAGTTTACCAACAGATATTCCCTATTTTATATGAGCGAAATAAACCAAGTAAACTTTAATAGCGTTTAATATTATCTTATATGACATATTTAAATACTAGACATGTCTAGACTTTCTGAGCTGCTATGCACAAATCTACTAACGAACTTACAAAAGTCCTTAAAAATGATGCTATTGTCATTGATGAGACATAGTTATTACTGAAACTGAAAGCACACTTTGTTTTTATATTAGCTCCGTGTGTTTTTGTAGTTGCCCGCACACGACTATGATTGTAAACATATTTAATATGATACAAATTTAACTTGTTGCAGAAAAAATTCTACAATGAAAACAAGAATAAATAATATTTTTTTGAAACTTTAAAATAATTTATCAAATAATTAGAAAGAAAATACTTTAATCTCGGTTTTTTAATTGACAAAAAGCAAATTTATATTTATAAGCTAATTTAAGGTTTATATATTTTCGTCAAGATGTGACGTAAAGTTTTAATTAAACAACAAACGGTTTGTTACGAGTAAACAGAATGTCACCTATACAGTTACAAACAACAGTCAGTTTGTTACAAGTAAACAGAATGTAACCTACACAGTTACAAACAACAGTCAGGTTGTTTCAAGCAAACAAAATGTCACGTACAGATTACCAAACACACTCAGCTCACATTTTATAAATCTTTATATTAACTTGTGGTTTTAAGAGCCTTGCCTGCGTGCCGAAAAAACTTTGTATCCAATTTTAACCCATTTTCTCTAATGGTTGGAAGCTAAATTTTTGCAATCAGACTTGTGGCGATAATAAAATTTAGGTATCAAAGTTTCAGACAAATCATTTGTACTGTAATTAATTATTGAGTTTTTAAATTATATTATGTATCTCTATGTATCACGTTAATTTTTGAGATAGAGTTTCGTGGTGTATATTCTGTTCAACAACCTTTAATGTCGCACAATAAGGTGCGCACAACTTTGATAATACGTTTTATAAAATACATATTCACGATCGGGCGCATTATATTATTTAAACACGTTTTACGAGTCATGACTAGAAGTTTGTATTATCGGATTGTTTTGCCCAGTGTATTATAATGAACATCCTTATAGCTTTTATCGTATATAGATGATTTATAGTACAAAATCTTTTCTTTTTTTAAAATAATTTTTAAATCAGTGTGTAGATGTTCGGCAAACTTCTTAAGATGTCTACTGAAACTCATATGTATATATAATTAAAGTATATTAATGTAGCAAATATAAGATAAAACGATATTAATATAGCAAATATAAGATAAAACGATATTAATGTAGCAAATATAAGATAAAATCATATTAATGTAGCAAATATAAGATAAAACGATATTAATGTAGCAAATATAAGATAAAACGATATTAATGTAGCAAATATAAGATAAAACGATATTAATGTAGCAAATATGAGATAATACGTATTGATATAGCAAATATAAGATTAAACGATATTAATGTAGCAAATATAAGATAAAACGATATTAATGTAGCAAATATAAGATAAAACGATATTAATGTAGCAAATATAAGATAAAACGATATTAATGTAGAAAATATAAGATAA
>MUZC01000403.1:215051-239548 GCA_002072015.1 Radix auricularia | reverse complement strand
CAAAAAAAAAAAAAAAAAAAAAAAAAAAAAAATTAAATTAAAAAAAACATCATAGACAGAAATAAAATTAAGCTAACAATCAAAAGTATTTAATTTTGACCATTTATTCTGTCAATTGCATATGCATACACTTATAACTTTGCCTCTAAATATACTCTTTCTATTTAAAAGGTAGGTTTAATGAAATATTTCATATCTTATCTTTTATATTAGAGACGCTTTTTTTTTCTACAGAAGATTATTGCGTATAACGTATATCTATGGTTTGTGTTATGTCCTGTATTCTTATTAGAGTTTTAATTGATGATAAAATATTGGCTTTCCTAGTTTCTTCAGGCAACCCATCCACGCCCGAATACATGACGGAAAGAAAGAAAACTTGTAAGTGTTTTTTCTATTGCATGCGGAATAAGAAAGATGATTTTATCCTTATGTCTATCTTAGGGTAGTATTATGTTATCTTTGTGTTGTATTATTAAATTGGAGTAAATTGCATCATTTATAATTTCTAATTTACTATTGGTTCTTTTATCCTTAAGATGTTTAAAGGTTTAATGATTTAACTAATGGTGTTATTCTTGTCAGTTTTGAATATTCGCCAGTAATGAGTCTGGCAGCTCTTCTTTGAATTTGTTTTAGATTATCTTTTTTTTTTCTTTGGTGGTAGGGTCCCATACAGAAGATGTATATTTTAGTATAGGTCTCAACAGAGTGAGGTAGCATTTGAGTTTCATGTCTTTATTACATTTATAATTTTTTTTTAAAAATAACTTCATTGACAGGGGGAATTCATGATAGTTTCTCATTTATTATTACTCCTAAGAATTTTGCATCATTAGTTTGAATCATTTTTGCTTTAATTATTTCTTTACTGATCTTTTTATTGATTGCTCTGTATTTGGGTGCTCCTTATGCAGTATTCTTTATGTTCTAAAGTTTTCTTTCTTCATGGCATAGTTCTAGAATATACATGGAGACCAATGGTCTTTTTTTTTTTGCATGTTTCTTGCCAAGTATATCTTTTGCTGTCTAAATTATTGTGGTATTGAAGATATCAAATATTAGATCTATGTCCATATCCGTTCCAGACTCATAAAAGTGTGGTCAGTGGAGCAAATTTCCCTCCATTTTTTGCCCTGAACACCTCTGCGATTTCTGGGTCTTTCAGTTTTTCAATGTCAAAGCGTAATCGTGAATTGCTTTGTTTTGCTACCTATTTTTAGAGGAGATGGAAAGTAATCAGCACCAGATTATGGTAGCTGCCGATATCTGCTCGAGGCAAGCTTCAAGTATTAGCTGCTTTAATGCTTGATTTGAATAGTTTTATGACAAGTATTTAATGAAAAAACAAAAACAAACTGGATAGAGCAACAATGCTCGGACATAGATGAAAATCGAGCAAGGAATAACTCAAAAAAGGCTAACACAATTGTCAAAGATGTGACATCGGCTAAACAAGGTCGCGTCTCAACAAAAAATGACAAATCTGCTGTAGTAGCTGTGCAGTCCTATCATTGAGTGACAGTTTTTATAGTAGCTGTACAGTCCTCTAATTAAGTGACAGTTCTTGTAGTAGCTGTGCAGTCCTATCATTAAGTGACAGTTTTTAAAGTAGCTGTACAGTCCTATCATTAAGTGACAGTTTTTATAGTAGCTGTGCAGTCCTATCATTAAGTGCACGTTTTTATAGTAGCTCTGCAGTCCTATCATTTAGTTCAAGTTTTTATAGTAGCTGTGTAATTCTATCATCGAGTGACAGTTCTTTTAGTAGACGTGCCGTCATATCATTGAGTGAAATTTCTTATAGTAGCTGTGCAGTGATATCATTAAGTGACAGTTTTTTTATTGTAGCTGTGCAGTACTATCATTGAGAAACATTTTTATAGTAGCTATGCAATACTATCCTTGAGTGAGATGTTTCACCACAGGTTTAGCCCCCGAGTTCTGTGCTTCCATGTTTTCCTTTTCCCTAGCTCTTCTGTATGTTACCTCCACAATTTTTGCTATTCTGCTACTATGAAACCCACTTTTACAACTATGGGCCCATCGGAACGGTCTTGTGCCTTACTCTCCTTGTCGTTTGTGCTGCACTGGCTTCTTTCATGTGCCTTTGGCAGACATCTTTACATCACAGACCCGGCTGACATGCCTTACTCTCCTAGTCGTTTGTGCAGCACTGACTTCTTTCATGTCCCTTTGGCAGACATCTTTACACCATGACCCGGCCGACTTGAAGTACCCGGCCGACTTGAAGTCCCCGGCCGACTTGAAGTCCCCGGCCGACTTGAAGTCCCCGGCCGACTTAAAGTCCCCGGCCGACTTGAAGTCCCCGGCCGACTTGAAGTCCCCGGCCGACTTGAAGTCCCCGGCCGACATGAAGTCCCGGCCTAGGCATTGATCTGATAAGCATTAACAAGTTACAAAATAATAACACACGAGGCCATAGCAGGATGAAGATCATTTATACCTTAAACATTTTTAACATTAAAATATATTTATAAGACTAAAGGAATTCAATTTCATAAACAGCTGAAGCTTTTCTATAAGAGTTTGGGTTCTACTGAATCATCATAGCGCTGGCCTTATATAAGTCCTTTAGTTAACTCAGTAATCCAAGTTTTTCTGTGGCTGTAAGAGTTTGGGACCCACTGAATCATCATGGCGCCATCTTTATATAAGTCCTTTAGTTAACTCACTAAACCACGTTTTTCTGTGGCTCTAAGAGTTTGGGACCCACTGAATCATCATGGCGCCATCTTTATATAAGTCTTTTAGTTAACTCAGTAATCCAAGTTTATCTGTGGCTGTAAGAGTTTGGGACCCACTGAATTATCATGGCGCCATCTTTATATAAGTCCTTTAGTTAACTCAGTAATCCAAGTTTATCTGTGGCTGTCGTCCTGTAATGGTGACTGGTCAACAGATGAGGTACGGAAAAAGATTTAAAACATACAGAGAAACAAAATCAAAGTTAAAATAATACAATAGTTAAACAGCTGGAAATATTTTTTGTCAAACCATGTAAGCTTATCACTACTAATATTGAGTTTAAAAACATAAATGTTAATAATAGTCTATCATTCAAATACACCTGGTATTTTATTGTAAATCAATTTATACACTAATCTGAATATAGCACCAAAAAAAAAATCAGTGGCATTATTACTTTTGTCTAAAACTATGTGAATAGAAATATCAGTTAAATACTCATATCACACATCTTTTACAATGTAGACAACACCACACATGTTATCGTTTCTGGATTGATATAATTTAGACAAAACTACACATATTATCGTTTTTTAAATTTGTATAATATAAACATCACTCAAAATATTATTGTTTTTTAATTGATATAATGTACACAACAATACACATGTTTTCGTTTCTTAATCGATATAATGTAGACCACACTATAAATGTTATCGTTTCTTAATTGATATACTGTAGACAACACTACACATGTTATCGTTTCTTTTAAATTGGTATAATATAGAAAGCACTCAAAATGCTATTGTTTTTTAATTGATATAATGTACACAACACTACACATGCTATCGTTTCTTAATTGATGTATACAAGATACAAAAAGACGTAAACAAAGAGTACACTCCCTTTTCAGTCCATGACGGACTATGGGACAAGTGAAGTAGAGTTGACAAGTTTCATGTCGCCACTACTAACGCGCAAAGCATTGTGTGACTAACAAAATGTCCCTGGGCCTTGCCAGTGCCGACGTTCGGACCCGTCATTTTTTTTCGGAATATAATTAAATCGGTATCTTTACAAATGAAATTTTATATTTGGTACAAAATAGATAATGAATACAAAATTTCTGGTTAATCTAGGTATTTCATTAAATTAACATTGGTTTCAGACCCAACATACCACATAATACATGCCCTCCCCCCTACCATTAAATTAACATTGGTTTCAGACCCAACATACCACATTATACATGCCCTCCACCCCTCGACCATTCAAGTAATATTAAGGGTAAATTCGGTTTGAAGAAATAATTTTTTAAAACGTGTGTGATCTCCAATGTTATGAATAGTTGCTATTAGAAAAAGGCTTACATGACGATAAATGTTTGCTTGAAACAAATGTTTTCCAAGATACAAACTAACATCATAAAAAAGTTTGTTTTATATTAAGAAAAAAAATATGATTCTATCACAGATGTTTTTTTATGGGTGTAATTGTATTAATAGTTGATTCCAGTTTACATTTTCCCTAAAAATGTCTTATCATTTCGCTATGTTTATAATTTATTTCTAATACATTTTTTTTAATTATCCGAAACCAAAATTATATATACATGAAGCCGTGGTGGTTGACTACAGACAACAAACTTCCTGGTCGGTGGAGTGAATGAAATTTCCTAAAACATTACATACAATAACGGAATAGGCCAAGGTCTTGGACTCTAAATACAGCTTGTTGTAAATATTATTATCTTTACGTCAGTGTTTTTGAATCATATTTTCTACGAATTACTAACAAATTACGACGTTGGTGCATTGATAACAATGAGGTTAATAGTATTTTAAAATGTTGGAATTTACATTTGTTTCAAGTTATGGGTGTTCTATATTACAATTTATAATATTGACATAATCATTGACGTCACTGATTGCCGTGAGGAACGTGACTTCTAAAGGAAAAACATGTACAAGTCTGGTGTTGTAAGATAGTAGTAAGACAAGGTCTGTTAAATTTCTTTATTTAAACATTTTTTTTAAAAAATCCCATAAACATTTATGTAGGAAGAAATCAATGCAAAAAAAAAGTCCCATAAAATTATATTTCGTGACAATTAGCATCTTATATGATTAAAGTAAATAAACTTACACAAACTTATATATTAACAATAGTTACATAATACTTTTTGATAACATCAAATGACTTCTTTCATTAAAGCCAGAACAAATACTTATTAAAGTACTATCAGCTTTAAAAATTTGAAATAAGAATAATAATTCCTAGGACCAATATATTTTAATACGAAATGAAGACAATGGTAAATAAACAAATACCAATCAAGGCTTTATATTATAATCTTCAACATTGTTCGATGACGCAATTTGTATGCACATGTCATTACACTACGGCAATATTTTAAATTATATTGGTGTAGAAATTGTGTCTATATTTTGTCATTTAGAAAGAATACTATCTTTAAAATACTAGTTCATTACAACTTCTAATGCGCATTATTGTGTATTGCCAGTAATCTGTGCACCAAAACGCTCCGATAGAAATATATGGTAACATTGTGTTGTCCTTTAGAGAATGTAGGTTAGAAGTTTTGAATTTAATTTTTTTAAATATAATTTTTAATTTGATATATAATACCGTGAGACATTATTATAAACTTGTGTAATTTTAAATTAAAAAACATTTTTTATTGGTAATTTAAATTGAAGTTCAAACACATAAATAAATAATAGATAATGCAAATTATTTATTACATTATTTATACTTTCGTAACCTTTGAAATTAACTTATTAAGATTAATATATATGCATGTCAATCTATTTCCAAGCAACTACAGTAACACTTTCATGCTGATATATATATAAGTGGCATGCCACTGAATTCGATCCCTAAAATTAGGGATATAATAACATTCAAATTCAATTATTTTCGTCCCAACTATTTAAAACTAGATTTGAAAAAAGATATAATCTTGTCAGTATTTTATTCCATTTTATAGGGCTGCGGAAATTATCGATTAATTTCTCGATTCATCGGTTAATATTTTAACGATTAATTTAATTTTAATTCATAAAATAGCGATTAAAATTGTTTTTAATTTCTTAATAAATATTTAAGTGTTACAATTTAATAATTGTTTTTTACGTACAAACTTCTCCATTTAAAGAAAAGACTTCAAATGTGTAAACTTTAAAATAACCTGTTTTATAAGGACAATGATATTTTTAAAAAAATACAACGTTTTTAATTAATTAATAATAACAATATTAAAAATCATTATATTGAACTACTTATATTAAAATATATTTCCTAAAAAAATTCCATTTTTAAAAATAAATTAAATTAAAAACCGGTACTCAAGTTATGGACACTCAATAAATGTGAAGAAAAACAACATATTGAAAAAAGTGATTTTGAGGTCTTAGAAAAAAATCATATTTTTTGAACTAATTGTGATAAAAAGATTATCTTTATGTTTTTGTTAATCATCAAACAATTTCTATATAGCTGTATGACTTTAACATTTTAAAATTAATTTGAAATTTTCATCCAAATTCCTAAACTTTAATAAGTTATTTTACTTATTTTTATTGCTATGTTTTAAAAATAACTCAATGAAATAAAATCCATTGCCTGTTTTTATTACTTCCTTAGAAATTTTAAGTTCATTGACGTAATACATCTTTATTTTTGGCTTTAACAAAATTATCGTTTAATTAATCGGTATTTTTTTTTTCAAAAGATAACTATTAAATTATATTTAATCTATAACAGCCCTACTATTTTATAATGATCAATACGGTTGGTAACTAATGTAGATATAAAATAAACATAATTGACTTTGTTACTAACATAATCATTGAAAAATCGTTGACGAGTATCCTTCTTTTTTAAAAATTGATAAAAATTTATACCCACCATTGGACTTGTTTTAATCTCAAGCAAAATTTTATAAAATAATTCATAGTACCAGCATTTATCGATAAAGAACGTAGTTTGGTAAAGTAAACTAGTTACCGACTACGATCATAAAAATCTCTGAAAACAAGTAAAAGACAAGCGACTATTTTATTCTAATATTTATTGATGACATGTGGCATAAAACTACCTGAATTCATGTCAAAATTTTATATTTTTTATAGACCATATGGTTATTCGGGTCGTTACCATATGTAAAATAAAGCTTACTGAATTCATGTCAAAGTTTTTGGTATTAAACCATATGGTGCCTTGTGTCGGTGCCACGTCAATACAGGCAAAAAACTCACTGGTTTCTGGGCAATTGATTAAGTGCTGTAGGTCAAACATACTGAAAAGATTGAGAAGCCCTGGTCTATAAAATGTATTTATATTTAATATAATGATTTGTTAAAATTATTGATTTAGGAAGTAATATTTTAGTCGCGTACCAGCTAATGAAGCTATGTGTGCCGGGTAATGAAGCAATGTGTGCCGGCTAATGAAGCAATATGTGCCGGGTAATGAAGCGATGCGTGCCGGCTAATGTAGCCATGTGTGCCGGCTAATAAAGCGATGCGTGCCGGCTAATGAAGCCATGTGTGCCGGCTAATGAAGCCATGCGTGCCGGCTAATGAAGCAATGTGTGCCGGCTAATGAAGCAATGTGTGCCGGCTAATGAAGCCCTCTTAATCCGCCATAGGACTGGAGGACATGAGTAATTAGCCCAGTCAGCACCCCCTTAATCCGTCATAGGACTGTAGGACATGGGTAATTCTTAAAGGAAGGAGATGAATGTTATTAAAATCTTATTTATTTTAAATGTATATATACACACACATCGAGATAAAATAAATTGATTGGCATCACTATTTTTGTCTAAAACTATCTGTATAAAAATATCACTTCAATACTCTTATCTAATGTCTATTGTCTAATTATCTAATGTTGTAGACAGCACTTCCCATGCTATTATTTGAATTATCAGTTCAATACTCTTTTCTAAAGTCTATTGTCTAATTATCTAATGTCTATTGTCTAATTATCTAATGTCTATTGTCTAATTATCTAATGTCTATTGTCTAATTATCTAATGTTGTAGGCAACACTACCCATGCTATTAATTAAAATATCAGTTCAATACTCTTATCTAATGTCTATTGTCTAATTATCTAATGTCTATTGTCTAATTATCTAATGTCTATTAAATTATCAGTTAAATACACTTTTCTAAAGTCTATTGTATAATTATCTAATGTTGTAGACAGCACTACCCATGCTATATTTTTTAATTGATATAAGTCCAAAATGGAAAAAAAGACAGAGAGAAAAATATTTAAATCGATATCTTTAGAAAAGATATTTGTATTTCTTTCAAAAGAATAAGGAATACAAACTTTCTAATACGTCCATGAAGCTCATTTTGTATATCAGTAGTTCCATACGCCAATGTCCACATAATACCCCACATTTATGAAATCACAGGCGTTAAATCTATTTTAGGACATCTTTTTAATAGTTTTTAAACTCTAATATTCCAGGTTAGTTCCAGGCAATAACGTAAAACGATTTATTTCGTTTTATTTTAATCATAGTTGATTATGTTTTACATTTTCACTGATCATGTGTTTTCGTTTTGCTATTTCCATGTTTTATTTAAAATATATATTTAAAAATTTTCCATAGACATAATTATTTATACATAAAGGCGTGGTACACTGACCACTGACAACAATCTTCATGGTCCATAAAACATTAAATACAAAAACATAAAAGGCAAATGTCTTGGAGTCTAAATACAGCTTGTTTAAAATATTATTATGTTTACGTCAATGTTTTGGTCTTATATTTTTTTTTACAAAGTTCTAAGGTCTAACAGTTTTAAAGCATCTTTGTCAATGGTGCTAATGTCATTTCAATGTTTTGGCTTTAATAATACATTTGAGTTAGGGTTAGGGTTATTAAAAATTAGTAAATAACCCTTTTCTTTTACATATACAAATCACAAATTGGTTTGATGGGTATTTAGTACTAGTTGTCTTTTGGAGTGGAAGTTTTTAGTATTAGGTTTTCTGATGAGATGGATAGTTTAGTTCTATATGTTTGTTAAAATGGATAGATAAGTATCTTTCTTTAATTTAAGATGGACAGTTTAATACTAGATGTTTGTTTAAATGGATAGATAAGTATCTTTCTTTAATTTGAGATTGACAGTTTAATAACTGCATCTGTTGTCATGAGTTTATTAAGACTTACCTCAATTAATATGATTCTTGTGAGGCTCCTGGCGCCCAATAATAGGGGGCGGCGCCACAGTCTGTGGGGTCATTACACAACATGCCACCAAGTACAGGTAGCGTCGCCACAGTCTGTGAGGTCATTATAAAACATGCTACCAAGTACAGGGAAAGGTGCCATAGTCTGTGAGCTCATTATAAAACATGCCAGCAAGTACAGGGAAAGGTGCCACAGTCTGTGAGGTCATTATAAAACATGCCAGCAAGTACAGGGAAAGGTGCCACAGTCTCTGAGGTCATTATACAACAGGCTACCAAGTACAGGTAATGGTGCCACAGTCTGTGAGGTGATTATACATCAGGCTACCACGTACAGGGAAAGGTGCCACAGTCTGTTAGTTCATTATACATCAGGCTACCACGTACAGGGAAAGGTGCCACAGTCTGTGAGGTCATTATACATCAGGCTACCACGTACAGGGAAAGGCGCCATAGTCTGTGAGGTCATTATACAACATGCTACCAAGTACAGGGAAAGGTGCCACAGTCTGTGAGGTCATTATACAACAGGCTACCAAGAACAGGGAAAGGTGCCACAGTCTGTGAGGTCATTATACAACAGGCTACCAAGAACAGGGAAAGGTGCCACAGTCTGTGAGGTTATTATACAACAGGCTACCAAGTACAGGGATAGGCGCCACAGTCTGTGAGGTCATTATACAAAAGGCTACCAAGAACAGGGAAAGGTGCCACAGTCTGTGAGGTCATTATACAACAGGCTACCAAGTACAGGGAAAGGTGCCACAGTCTGTGAGGTCATTATACAACAGGCTGCCAAGTACAGGAAGCGATGCCACAGTCTGTGAGGTCATTATACAACAGGCTACCAAGTACAGGTAGCGGCGCCATAGTCTGTGAGGTCATTATACAACATGCTACCAAGTACAGGTAGCGGCGCCATAGTCTGTGAGGTCATTATACAACATGCTACCAAGCACATAGTACTAATGACATAACCGTTATCTCTGGTTAAACATACACACATTTTGGGTACGAATTGATTTAATAAGCCACCATACAACACACCACACTACCAATGTACATGACTCTAATATGCAACCAAACAAGTGAGGAAGAAATCTTTCTCATGTGATATAATTTTATTGCAACATCTGATGCGCATTATTGTGTATTGTCAGTAATCGCTGCACCAAAATGCTCCGAGACAAATATATGTTAACATTGTGTTGTTCTTAAGAAAAGTTAGGATATAAGGCACGAAACTTAATCTCTTTAATGCAATTTTAAATTTTTTACACAATACAAGATCTATACTGTTTGACATTTTTATATGCTTGTGTTAGTTAAACAAAAAATTTCATATTCTTTTTTACTGTAATTTAAGAGGAAGTTGAAGCAACGAGATTTTAATGAAATTAACATATCAACTTTTTCATTATTTATACTTACGTAAACTTTAATATTAACTTACAATGATTAACCTATATGTTTGTTTAACTATCTTTCGATGTCGATACGTTTACAGTGGTTTTGAAAACAGTTATGTCAGTGGCATGCCACTGAATTCGATCCCTTTACTTAGGGATACAACAACATTCAAATGCCATGATTTGCGACCCAACTAGTTAACACTAGTTTCAGCACATGCCTAATCTTGTCTCTATTTTATACTGTTTCTCACTTTAACTGATACATTTATTGATACGAACGTAAATTTTTACATTAATATCTTCAGGTAAATCTTTTTATAAATTTCTGTCTTTTTAACTGCATAACGTTGATTGCCCTATTTTTATAAGTGCATATATGTGGCATACATTTAAGCCATATAATTAGTGATACAATAACGTTCAAGTGCTATGATTTTAGTCCCAACCAGTTAAAAACGAAATCCGATTAAGCCATATCAATGTCTTTATTGTATTCCATACAAATGTGTATTAAGATTAATGATATAGACATAAAATCGAAATAATCAAAACTGAAATAGTAACTATTATTTTCAGAGGAAATAATAGACGATTAGTATTTAAAAATTTTTTTTTATCAATGTAGCCCGACCTTTGACATCTTTTAATCACAAGCGACATTGTTATAAAATAATTCATAGTACCAGCACTTAGCAATGAAGAACAAAGTTTGGTAAAGTAAAGTAGTTATCGACTACAATCATAATAAATCAACAAAAGACAAGTGACATTTCTTTTCTAAAATTATTGGATGACATGTAGTTTAAAACTAACTGAATTCATGTCAAATGTTTTAGGGATGTAGGCCATTCGGGGCTAATGTTGCTACCACATGTAACATAAAACTAACTGAATTCATGTCAAATGTTTTAGGGATGTAGGCCATGCGGGGCTCGTGTCACTACCACATGTGACATAAAACTAACTGAATTCATGTCAAATGTTTTAGGGATTTAGGCCATGCGGGGCTCGTGTCGCTACCACATGTAACATAAAACTAACTGAATTCATGTCAAATGTTTTAGTGATGTAGGCCATGCGGGGCTCGTGTCACTACCACATGTAACATAAAACTAACTGATTTTATGTTAAATGTTTTAGGGATGTAGGCCATGCGGGGCTCGTGTCACTACCACGTGTGACATAAAACTAACTGAATTCATGTCAAATGTTTTAGGTATGTAGGCCATGCGAGGCTCGTGTCCCTACCACATGTAACATAAAACTAACTGAATTCATGTCAAATGTTTTAGGGATGTAGGCCATGCGGGGCTCGTGTCACTACCACGTCTATACAGGGAAAGATCCTGCTCATTAACCATACTACAAAGTTTTAAAAGCACTAAAATAAGACAATAATTTATTTTCAATAGAAATTTTTTAAGGGGAAAAGGAAATAATTATTTAGTCACGTGCCAGCTTATGAAGCTTTCCGTGCTTACAGAGGAACGCGTGCCATAGGGAGGGTCAGAGACAGTTTGTCTACAGAACTTTTTGATTCTCGGATGTTTCGACCCTCGTTTTTACTTCGCAAATAATTGTTATTTTTTCTTCTAGTTTTTAAAAATAAAAATAATAGGGTTTAATATTAGATCTTTCCAAATCTATCCAACTCCTTCACCCCTCCAATCCGATATCATTGGATAATAAAAAGGCAATGTGTTCAGATAATCCTTTTTAAGGTACCCACATTCTTTGAGCCAACAATCTCTTTGTTTACCTTCTCCATAACAGGCGGTCCGTGGTCGCCACTTTGTCTAGCCTTCGTAACATGCCATTGTGTAACCATCGGACAGTCGACCACGTGCCGTTTCGACAAGGAGGCCTTAATTTTTTAAAAATCTGGCAGGGGAACCATTATAAACGCCGCATTAATTTCACCTTCATGATCGTCATACAAAGTAACCTAGCCATCATCCATGCACCTCATTTTAAAAACTCAGTAACACACTATGGTGAACTATAACGCATTACAAACTTTTATTCATCCTATCAATGCATTCGTCATACTCATAAACTAAGACGAAAATAAACTGAACGTTCTGTTAAGTCATATGGGCCCAGCTGCTTGAACGATATTGTCCGCTACGCGGTGTTAGTAACTATTTAATGTATTAACTTTATATGCTGTCAACTTTGTACATCTTATTACATTTCAGTTTTTATGCTCGGTAGGTCTACACAAGAAACAGAAGTGAATGAAAGGGCGCAGGTTTGTGGTTGCTTCAATGATGTGAGGTTCGCCATTTATGTCAACACCTTAATAACAAATTGTTTTTGTTTGTTTGTTTTATTTATATTTCATTAATTGATTTTGATTTTATGATTAAAAGTGTAAAACCGCTGGGAAAAATGTTGTTAAAAAAACTAAAGATAAATATGGTCATTTCTAACTTTGTTTGGCATGGGAGTGGAGGGATGATTGACTTTTATGTTATAGTGTAATGTATACCTATCGTTGTGGCGAGTGTTATGAGAAGGTAAATAGAATGAGAGGCAAAATAAATTTAGGTACCTTTACAAAGCACTATCTGACCACGTGCATTTTTATAGTCCTATTACATCGCCACTTTGATCGGGGTGGAGAGATCAATTGAAGTCTACCGAGACCAGGCACTGTTCGTTGGCTGGCCCATGTTACATCAGGACATGTTACGAGGGCTAGACTAAGTGACGACTCAGGTCAACGTTTGCTGGCGAGATTTATGGGAAATGTAAATAAAATGACTGGGGGTAGAGTGAATCTACGTACCTTTACCTGACCTCGTGACTTTTTTATTGTCCGATTACATCGGATCGGGTGTGCTTAATTGGACGTTGAAAAGGATACCGGGTATATATATACATGCTCGAAAACAACAGGCTGTTGATGATTTACTAAATTTCTATTTAAATCATTTATGCATCATGTAGTTAAGAAAATTTAATTTAATTAATTATTTGTTAATATAATTTTATTTTCCCTGAGTAGTTTTTTTTTTAATTTTTAAAAATATTTTTTTATTTGTATTTGAATAAATGAGTGTATACGTAGCCTCAGTGAATTGATTTTGATTTTATTTTAAATAAAACTTTTAATTTCAATAAATACTTTATCAAAATGAGATATAATTTAAATAACCTTCATCTTTTCTATTCTGTTTTAAATCTTCCTTTTAATTCATTTTATAAATTATGGAGCTAAGACAAATTAAATGTTATTTATAATTTTTTGTTGATAAAATTTTATTTCACTCACCAGCTGTTTGTATATGAATAAGTGCAAAGGTATGTATGCGACATTAATTGCTTTTTAATTTTATTTCAATCAAAATTTTTAATTTTCATTAAATACTTCATCAAAATGTTGCTATTGTTTTAGGTTAAATTTTTTCTCTATGTATTTATGTAGTTTTTTACTTGGGGTCCTTGGATAAGTTTAGAAAATGAAAAAGGGGTCTATGTGTCTAAAAATTGAGAACCACTGTGTTAGGTTTACGGTTGGACCAGACTAGCTTTGTTGTGAAGTCGCTGTTTTGACTGTCGCTGTTTTGAACCCGTGCCGTTCGCCATCACTTATTTAAAATGTAATTTTAAGTAATCTCAAAGTATATGAACATTCAATTAAGATTAAATTTATATGCGAAACTAAATTATTACTTCTTGGTATAATGTAACCCATTCCTGATAATATATGTAAATTTGGGCTGTTGATTTTACGTTCATTTAATAGAATATTCTTTGACATTTTAATAGATTAAATTAATGTAATCGCTGAAATTTGATTAACAATGAAGAAAATAATCCTATTATAGCTTTAAAATATTTATTAGTTGTTAATATTTTTAGTTACAAACTTTTACCTCGTATTATTATTATTATTCATTTAGAGGTGCATATTTATGTTAACAAAAAGGTTAACTTCTTTATTTCTTGCATAGTGTTACGTCACACAATGTAGGAGCCATGAAGTCTGCGACTTGAGAAATTTCGTAATTTATTGTCACAAACTTTTTTTAATCCTCAAAAAAATTCATTGTTAAATCATCTTATATTACCTTCACCGTCTTCTCGTGGTTGGTTGTGTGGTAAAAAAATAAAAAGGTAAAAAAGGATCCACTTCTCGTTATGTTATCAAACTTCAATGTTGCACATATACATTTGTCACCTAACAAGGCATTGTATCAAAATTTTAGATTAATTGAATGTACCGAATTTGAATTAGTGCACATTTAGTTTATCGTTATATATTTCTGTCAAGGTATGACAATAACTGTCACTGAGTTTACTGTGAGTTGTGAAAATGTTATGAATTGTGTTCAGTTAAATGGACGTTAGAATGTCACGCCATGACTTTTAAGAGTTCGCCCAAGGGCTATAAATAGTGTAGTGTGCGTGTGTCCAGAGAGTCGAGGGGAGGTCAGAGTTATTGTGTGGTGGACGACAGAAACGTGGATACTAAGTTGAGTATTGGTCAACGGGTGTGCGTTGGACGTTATGCCTGGGCTGTGCTTGTGAGACATTTTTTATCATGGTGGTGCGAACATTGTGACAACCGGAGCCTGTAAGACAATAATTGGATGTCTGGATGGCTGTATTAAGTTCAGTGTACTAATGCAGATAGTGCAGTAGTGAAGGACTATCCATTCGTGTATTACTACCACAATAAAGAACATATTATATTTAACAAGAGTCTGTCTTAATAGGATTATCCCGAACCCAGAACGCAACATTGAGGGCTACGTCAGTGGACTTCTGGAGACTCGGGTCGAACATCGAAGCGTTGGCCGCAGTCATCAGTTCCGATGTGTTGTCGGTAATGTCTGCGAGAGAGGCAACCGCCTCGTTGCTGACCAGTGTGTTGTCGGTGGTTGTCAATGACCGTACTGTCCTTGAGAGAGACATCCCCTCCTCGTTGCTGCCACTGTGTTGTCAATGACCGTACTGTCCTTGAGAGAGACATCCCCTCCTCATTGCTGCCACTGTGTTGTCAATGACCGTACTGTCCTTGAGAGAGACATCCCCTCCTCGTTGCTGCCAGTGTGTTGTCAATGACCGTATTGTCCCTTGAGAGAGACATCCCCTCCTCGTTGCTGCCAGTGTGTTGTTGGGGACTGTCTTGTCCTTGAGAGAGACATCTGCCTCATTGTTGTTGCCAGTGTGTTGTCGGGGACTGTCTTGTCCTTGAGAGAGACATCTGCCTCCTCGTTGCTGCCAGTGTGTTGTCGGGGACTGTCTTGTCCTTGAGAGAGACATCTGCCTCCTCGGTGCTGCCAGTGTGTTGTCGGGGACTGTCTTGTCCTTGAGAGAGACATCTGCCTCCTCGTTGCTGTTGTCGGGGACTGTCTTGTCCTTGAGAGAGACATCTGCCTCCTCGTTGCTGCCAGTGTGTTGTCGGGGACTGTCTTTTCCTTGAGAGGGACTTTTGCCTACTCGTTGCTTCCAGTGTGTTGTCGGGGACGGTCCCACTCTTGAGAGAGACATCCCCTCCTCGTTGCTGCCAGTGTGTTGTCGGGGACCGTCCTGTCCTTGAGAGAGACATCCTCTCCTCGTTGCTGCCAGTGTGTTGTTGGGGACTGTCTTGTCCTTGAGAGAGACATCCTCTCCTCGTTGCTGCCAATGTGTTGTCGGGGACTGTCTTGTCCTTGAGAGAGACATCTGCCTCCTCGTTGCTGCCAAGTGTCAACGTGTGGACGAAAACAATTTAGATTTATTTCATGGACAAATGTGTGGTGATTTTTTTCATATATATAAATGTGTTTACTGGTTCTGGCAGTCAAGGCAAGTACAAATAATATATTTTTTTTATGATTGTTAAACTTCAGAGTATTGTGTAATAGGAAATCGATGTTTGATATTTTTTTCTTCCAAACCCTCGTACAATAGTAGGAAGTAGAGATGGAAACTAGAAATCAGAGTAAAAGTGTAAGCATGGACGAAAACTTAGAGTTATTTAGGAAAGCAGGTGAAAAACTTGCAATTAGAGGAGAGAAATTGGATGAATATGTGAGGGATCAATGGGAAGAGTTTCAAGCAGAAGAAAAAGTAAGAAAACAGAGAGAGTATGAAGAGAAAAAAATTAAGGGAACAGAGAGATTATGAGGATTAATAAGACAGAAAGGGAGGGAACATGAATTAAAATTGTCAGAAATTAAGGCAAGTGTAACGGAACAGGACATGACAATCGACAAATATTTTTAAAAATTCAAAAAAATCATTTGTCCCCCCAAGACCTGGACGATTATGTAACAACGTTTGAACAGGTAGTGACGCAGGCAAAAGTGCCAACAAGTGAATTGAGTATAGAGCTCCAAGTAAGACTCACCGGGGAGTTACAAACGTTCCTAATGACAGTAGACGTTAAGACACAATTAAAAGACTTTGAGACCGTCAAGCGACTACTGTTACACCATGCAGGATATAATGGGGAGAAATCTAGGGAAGATTTGAACAAGTTAGTCGCTAAAAATGACAATTTTAGAGCTTTTCACTCAAAATTGGTTTGAAAGTTAGACTATTGGGTGGCAAGTGCAACGACGGAGAGAACTTTTGAGGGACTGAGAGATTTGGTGTGTAGGAATAAACTATTATTAAATTTGAAGTGAGAGGCCGTCAAATGCATATTAATAAAAAATGTCCCCACATGCGAAAAGGTACTGACGCAAAAAGACCACATTTAATCGTCAGGGGAAAATCACTTAACCAGAAAAGATAGAACACTGCCACTGGTAGGGGGTGTGTCGGAGCTTAAGGGAGAATATAGAGCAAAGGCTAGGAGTCGTTCCACAGAGGGCCAAGTAATGGGGCCGTGTTTTAATTGTGGTAAGAGGGGTCACTTAATGGCCAATTGTCACCAGAAATGTGAGAATCGCTATCCAGATTTAAGGCAGAAAATGGGATATGGAACTAATTATCAAAGGAAAAATTACAGCCACGAATGGTAACTAAACCAAGAAGAGGTGCAGGCTCCAGAAACACGATGGGTTGGAAGTATTGAAGACCTCTTTAACAAATTGACGGGTAAATTAAAGGTTGAAAAATGCCTGTTGCTACGAAAAGAAGCATCTTTACTTAGGAACACGGGGTGTACAATTGTAGGGTGTAGGAAGAGCTTAGTACCTAGACATAACTATATCGTCCAAACGTTTACAATAAAAGTGAATGATGGTACAATAAAAACGTTTAAAACTTCCAAAGTAGAAATAAAACACCTTTTCTCAGTGGAAAATTTTTGGCAGCACTTTTTGATAACCCCGTGACAGAAGTGATTTTTATGAAACGTGAGAGCAGAGGATGACATAGTATGCCATTACGGTAATGTTGTTACCAGGACCCAAAGGAAACGGGATAAAGGGGGATGAAGACTCCGATTACAACAATACTTAATATATTAGAACACGTTAATTTAGCTTTGGAGCAAGCCAAATATAATGGGCTATCTAAACTATGGGAAAAAGCTAATAGTCAGACGGTTGAAATCACTAAGCAAGGGATAGTAACGTTTGAAATAAGTAATAACATACTTTACATAAAATTTACGTATTGCTCCCCATTAGTACTAATTAAAAAGAAAGATGGGTCGATTCGGACTTGCGTAGATTATCGGAAGTTGAACGCAATAACAAAAAAAGTAGCAGAGGTTATACCAAACCATGATAAACTCCTGGAGCACATGAATAAAGCAACATATTTTACGAAAATAGACTTGACAAAGGGGTACTGGCAATTACCACTTGAAGATGAAAGCAAAGAATACACAGCTTTCCAAGGCCCTGATGGGTTGTACCATTTCAATTTCATGCCTTTTGTGTTGGCGACCGCTCCAGTGACGTTTAATACAAAATTCAGTAAGTTATATCAAGGAATAAAACAGGTAGCTACTTATTTTGACGATATCTGTATATACACAGACGATTATGAAAAACATATAATAATTATTAGAGAGGTTTTAGAAATCCTTAAAAAGACTGGGGTTATAATTAAATCCTCTAAAATGGAGATAAGGAAAGAGTCTATCAAATTTCTGGGACATAGAATTGGGGCAGGTCTCTTAAAACGGAACAGATCAATATAAGTAAAGTGTTGAAAATAGAACGTCCCAAAAATAAGAGACAAGTAAGAGGACTAGTTGGCCTTATCTCTTACTATCATAAATTTATACCGAATTTTTCAACGTAAACGGCACCATTGACAGACCTAACAAAGAAAGGTAGACCGAATAATATATGTTGGACTGACGAATGCCAACAAGCATTGGAGACAATACAAAGCCATTTAACAAATAACCCTATTTTGATTCTCCCCAACATTTAGGATAAGTTCATAGTGCGCACGGATGCGTCGATGACGGGATTAGGGGCGTGATTGATTCAGAAGAGAGACAACATATTCCATCCAGTTAAATATATCAGTCGTAAACTAATGGATAGGGAGACGAGATATTCAACAATTGAGAGGGAATGTTTGGCCAAAGTATGGGGAATTAAGAAATTATCATACTATTTAATGGGTGCAAAATTAACGCTCCAGTGTAATCACCAAGCAATAAAATACTTATATACGACTAAATTTGAAAATGCGCAGGTCGCCAGATGGGCCCTGAAAGTAAAGATAAAATTATTGCAGAATTTTTATCTCGGCAGTGAGTAAAGTAGGCAGTGAGTTTTGATAAGTGAATAGGCTAAATTCGGTCGTGTTACGGCGACCAAAAGATAAAGGTAGACACAGGACATGGTTACGACCTCCAAAATCAATGAAGGTCAAACACGGGTTTCATAGGACTTGAACAGTGAGACTGAATCAAAAGACCTTGACTGAGAAAAAAGACAGGGTTACGTTTCAGTCGGGTTACGAAGAGCGAAAGAGATAGAACAGTCGTGTGGGTACTTGAGAGTGTGGGATATATTAATGATAATGTTGATAGTTCCATGAAATTATGATGTTGGTGAAATATTGTGTATGAAGACTTTTTGCTGATCATTATGAATATATGATGATGGTTATGTATGAAGAAGATAATTATGGGTATGGACAGATAAGTTGTTATCTCTATAGGCAGTGTGTATTAATAGAGCAGTGATTGCTTCTTAAAAGGTCCCATGAGGTGGACAAGTACTAGCATTTTTTATTTTGCCTGATTGAAAATATTTTTTTAATTTGTAAAAATATGTTGTTCTTGGGGTTTTCCCCCCGAGATCTTGTATATATATAATTTTTTTTTCCATTCTCACCTGAGATCTTGTATAGTAATGATGTACGATGTGTGTATATATAGATATGTATATTGATATTAAATTGATTATTGCTTGTGTCATAACAATGTAAGAATGTGCATGTGTAAATTTTGTTTGTTATTGCTGCTGAAATGAATTATTTTTAGACTATGTAACTATGTAATTCGAGTAGAGGACTGCTTCCTTTCTCTAAAGCGGCAGTAGTATTTTTTTCCATGATGAAATAGATTAAGGTATTATGAATATGATGTATGAATATGATGTTGTTTCATGTATTAAGGCACATTTTCCATGATTTATATAAGTAATGTGTTATGAATGTGTAGTGTTTCCATGATTTATTTGAGTAATGTGTTATGAATGTGTAGTGTTTCCATGATTTATTTGAGTAATGTGTTATTAATGTGTAGTGTTTCCATGCCCTGACTTGTTTTGATTGTAAGATTCTACTGGTGAGTAGAATCAACCGGCTGAGGGGAGATATGTCAGGGTATGAGAATCACTGACTGAATTTGTTGTAAAATTGTTGTGAAAATGTTGTGAATTGTGTTCAGTTAAACTGACACTTGAATGTCACGCCATGATTTTTTAGATTCGCCCAGGGGCTCTATATAGTGTGAGACGAAGAAGGGCGAAACGATGAATGTGAATACTGTGTAGAGTAGTGGTCAGCGTGTGTGTGCGGCGGACGTTAGGCCAGTGCAGTGCTTGTCATAGTATGTTTTATCGAGGTGGCTCCAATGCGTGACACTCAGTGAGTATAGAGACTGATCTTAAATAAGCGTGTGTTGGAATTACTGGATGGCTGGATTGTTATTATAGTGTTACGGCAGCTGATGTATTACTGACGCAGTATCTATACATGAATTGTTATCACAATAAAGAATTCTGTTACTTTGACAAGAGTTGAGATTTCTGTCTTAATTACATCCAGAACCCAGAACGCAACATTGACCTGATATATTGACGTGAATGAGGTACTTGATTTATCGTCGTGAATTCAGTACATAATTTATTGACGAGATTTATTATATATAAATTTTCATCAAGATGTGACGTAACGATTTCAGTAAACAACAGTCAGGATGTTACAAGTCAACATTATGTCTACTACAAAGTAAAAGCATTTTGTAAAAATACTCAACTCACAATTTTATATTTTCTTATTCAGTTGGTAGAGGATCAACACAGTCTTTTATGTCTATTAAAAATTATTCGTAGAAATAAATCATTAAAAATTCCTTATTTTGGGACGGAAGTTAAATAGGGAAAACAGATTTAGAGATTTGTGTCACATTATTTGTATGAAGATAAGCAAGGCACACAGATTTAGAGATTTGTGTCACATTATTTGTATGAAGATAAATAGGACACACAGTTTAGATAAATGTGTCACATTATTTGTATGAAGATAAATAGGACACACAGTTTAGAGAAATGTGTCACATTATTTGTATGAAGATAAATAGGACACACAGTTTAGAGAAATGTGTCACATTATTTGTATGAAGATAAATAGGATTTGATATTTTAATGATATGAGAATACAATTTGCACTTCAAATTTTATTTGTATAGAAATTATTTTCATTTAGATATGTATATACAAAGAAATATTTAAGCAAAACGAAAATACTTATTATTCTCATTAGTTTTTAAAATTTTAAGTTTACAAAGATTTCTTTGTAAAAGAAATATCTACAATTATTAATTCTACCAGTTTGGTCCATCAAATGTGTTTTTAATTTAATACGTCAGTAATTGTTTTTCTTGGTGCCAAGTTTACGTGGAATCCAATTTGTATACAAATATTTATAGTAAAACAGCAATATTTGAAACTAAATTAGTTTAGAAATAGTGTCTGTATTTTGTCAGTGAGAAAAAAAAACATTATTTTAAAATTGAGTTTTTTCGCAACTTCTGATGCGCATTATTGTGTATTGCTCGTAATCATGGCACCAACAAGCTCCGATTAAAAATATGTTAACAGTGTTTTGCTCTTGAGAAAATGTATGTTAGAAAGAGTTTTAAAAAAATATTTTTTAACATTTTATCTAAAATACCGGGATAAAATATTATAAACTTAAGTTATAAAAAAAGAGTATTTTTTAAAGTAAATTTAAATATAGTATACAAAAATTTTTTTTTAATTAAATAATAAAATTTAACTATTACATTTTTGATACTTACGTAAACTTTGAAATTAACATAATAAGGTTAGCTTATATGGATGATTAACTTTGTCAACACTATTGCATATTTTATTTGAAAGGATTGAAATGCAAATATTATTTAAGTGGCATGCCACTTAATTCGATCCTTATAATTAGTGATAAAATGACTTAAAATGCAGTATTTTTCATCTCCTGTAGTTAACATCAAATCTGAAAGATGCATAACCTTGTCTCTATTTTATGTCATTTTTCAATTTATAATGACCAACATTATTTGTAACTAATAAAACAATATAATTATCAAAATTTAATTTGACTTAGTTCCTAAATTAATCATGATAAAAATCATTGACAATTAATTTTCTATTAAATCAAATAATCGATAAAATTGTATCCCAACATTTGGCATATTTTATTCTTAAACGGACGTGTTATAAAAGAATTCATAGTACCAGCACTTAGCGGTAAAGAATATAGTTTGGTCAAGTAAACTAGTTACCGACAACGAACATAAAACTCTCTGAAGACAAGTAAAAGACAAGCGATTGTTCTATTCTAGTATTGTTCGATGACAGGTAATATAAAACTAACTGAATCCATGTCAAATTTTGTTTGTTATTTATACCATATGGTGCATCATGTCGGTACAATATGTCACATAAAACTAACTGAATTCATGTCAAATGTTTTTGGTATTAAACCATATGGTGCCTCGAGTCGGTACCACGTCAATACTGCAAAAAATTTACCGGTTTCTGGGCAATTGATAAAGTGTTGTAGGTCAAACATACTGAAACATTTTAGAAGCGCTGGTCTATAAAATTTATTGATATTTAATAGAATCATTTGTTGAAATTATTTAATAAGGAAGTAATATTTTAGTCGTGTACTCGCTAATGAAGCGATCGATGCGTGCTGGCTAATGAAGCGATGCGTGCCGGCTAATGAAGCGATGCGTGCCAACTGTGTCATGTGTGCCATATGTCCTCCTAAACTGACCTAGAATGTACCTTAAAATATTCACAAATTATATGAACAATCAATTGAGAGTATCTTTATATGCTAAACTAATTTGTGATGTGATGTAAATATGTATCCCGTTCTTCATAATATTTGTAAATTGCAGAGGCGCAAATAAACGATTAATTAATCGATTTATTTTTAAATTTTATAAACGTTTTATATAATATTGTAAGTTGAAGAAAAATTTGAGAAATATTTCCTATTGTCTTTTCCCAAAGGTGTTAATAATTATAATTTTTCAGCCGTGCTTTTCCCCCAGAATATTGTTTTTTTTTATACGTGTCTACTAAACCAAATGAATATTTTTCCTTATTTCTTGCATAGCAGAACAGATTAGCTATGTTATGACACAAACTTTTAGGATTAAGAAATTACTGAGACTTAACATATTTCGATAAATAATTAATCGTTATTCAGCGTGATTTATTTCTGGATATAAATTAACAATTCTTTGAAATTATTCTATTAATTAATTATATGTGTCCTATTAATGGGAAAACAATAATCAGCACCAGCTCTTTATATTTATTTAAGAACAAAATAAAATATAAACATTTGAAAGCATTACCTTAACTGAACCAGGTTATAAAAAACAATCCTATTTAGCACGAAATAGTAAACATATAGTACAGCTTAAATAGATATCATTTTACTTAATTTAAAATTGTCTGACTTTGAAATGATTTGATTATATAACGGAGATCAAAGTGTGGCAATATTTTAAACGTTAAATTATAACACAAATGCGATCACATATCTTTCAATTTGGTGGAGAGCATAGATACTGAGGTAAATAATATAACAAGCTTTAATTATTTGTTACATAATTAACTAAAAATGGCATATTCCTTTATGACTTTTATTTTTCCCGAATTAGAAAAAAACTCATTTGAACATGAATGTAACAACTTACAGTAATAAAACATAAAAGCATAATGTTTGCAATTGTTGCAAAACTCTTGTTTTGGGAAGGGTAAAATGATCTATTTGGAAATTTCAAGGCAGCGATAAAAACTTGCTGGCTTACTCTTAACACTTAACAAATCTTTATTCAGTCTGAACTAAAGATAGTTATGTATTTAAATTATATGTGGCCTCATACAAGGAATTTTGTCAATTGTCTTCTGTCAAACAATCGATAGTTATTTATTTAAATTATTAGTATTATCATACAGTAAATGTGGTCCCTTGTCTTCTGTAAAACAATCGATAGTTATGTATTTAAAATTCATGTGATCTCATACAGTGAATGTTGTCTAATGTCTCCTATCAAACAATTGATAGTTATGTATAAAATCATCAGTTTTCATAGTAACTATAAAGTATAAGTATTATCAGGAGGATATTTTAAATGCCAATGTTGAAAAGTATTATTAACAATTTTGTATACGCTTAATTTATGTATTTTTTTTTAAAAATGTTATTCAATAATCTGCCATCTTTTTATACATTTTTCTCAAAAGAACATGTAAAAATATCAAAGTGGGTGTTCAAATGAGCATTACGAATGATCCCCCCAGGAGTAAAAATATCACTTAGGGTAAATGTATTAGGATGAAATGAAAAAGATGAAAAGGGGGGAGGGACGGCACCAATGATTTATCAGTTCACTTGCGTTGTTCCTTCACAGAATAAAATTTATTCGTTGTGGAGTTGTTGTCATGTGTTGGGTTCAAGCATCAGA
>MUZC01000403.1:155626-180343 GCA_002072015.1 Radix auricularia | reverse complement strand
TTGATTTATTGACGTGATTTATTGACGTGAATTAGGTACTTGATTCATTGACGTGAATTTGGTACTTCATTTATTGACGGGATTTATTGAAGTGAATGTGGTACTAGATTTATTGACGTGATTTATGTACTTCATTTATTGACGTGATTTATTGACGTGATTTATTAACGTGCTTTTTTGACGTGATTTATTTACTTGCTTTATTGACTTGATTTATTAACGTGATTTATATGTCAAGATGACTTAGCTTTCCTAGAATATGTATCTTAGTTTAGATAACATTATTGCTTATCTGATATGAGCCACTTTAAGACTGTCAGTACACGACCACACAAAATGTCATGTAAAACTTTGGTTTTCGGAAAATAATAGAAAAACAAGGCCGATTAATTCTCTAATTGTATACACTTTTTTTACCAAAAGATTCTGTGGGTAGGAAGAAATCAATTCAAAATAGTCCTAAGAGAGTATATTAGCATGTTCATTTATTAAACTTATCAAAAATTACATATATATATACAGAGACTATATATAATAATTGTTGCTCTATTACTTTGTAATTTAGTCACATTTCTTTTTCTTTAAAGTTCTTTAATGTTATCGTTTGTTAAAACTTTGGCTGAAGTCACAATAACGATTTGCTAAAACTTAAGCTCAAGTAGGTAAAAAAAAGTTAGTAAACGTAAGTTAAAGTAGGTAAAAAAAGTTAGTAAACTTAAGTTTACGTAGGTAAAAAAAAGTTAGTAAACTTAAGTTCAAGTAGGTAGAAAAGTTAGTAATTTTAACTCAAGTAGGTAAAAAAAAAAAAATTAAACTTAAGCTCAAGTAGGTAAAAAAAAGTTAGTGAACTTAAGTTTCTGTCAGAATAAACATTTATAAAATTTAAACTCAGTCATTAAAATAATATCAACTTTAATGTGTTAAAACAAGAATGATTATTTCTATAACAGGAATATTTTAATAGGAAATAAAGGCCGAAGTAAAAAAAACAATCAGCTCTCAATGCTTAAAATTATAAGCTTCAAAATTGTTTGATGCACAAGTTGTTTACATATATTTAAAGAAATACAACAATAATTTTACCCTAATTTTTTGTAGAAAATGTGTCTGAATTTTGTCAGTGAGAAAATCTTAAAAGAGAATTTCATTTCAACTTGTGATGCGCATTATTGTTTATAGCCCATTAACTCTGCACCAAATAGCTCCGATAAAATACATGTTGATATTGTGTTTTCTTTAGAGAATTTAGTTTAGAAGTCTATAATTGGCGATTTGTAAACGTATTTTTATTTTTTATACATTACCATGAGAAATTTTAATATCTTTTAAAAAAAAAATTTTTTTAATATATATTTTGTAAAGTAATTTAAGCTAATGTTAAATAAATAATAAAATTTTATATAAATAATAAATTGGAACTATTACATTATTTATATTAACATTAACTATAAAATTAACTCAATAAGTTTATCCTATATGTATGTTTAACTATATCTATTTAAGCATTGTAGATTTTGCTCTTGCATACATTTAAGTGGCATGCCACTTAAATCGATCCCTATTATTAGGGATACAAAGACATTCAAATGTATAATTCTAGCCCAAATCAAGTAACATTTGATGCGAAAAAGCATAATCTTCTCTCTAGTCTCTGTTATTTCTCAATAATAATGATTCTTACGATAGAAAACAAACAGAAATAAAATCAACAGAATTTCAATTGACTATGTAACAAAATAACCATAGTACAAAGCATTGACGGATATATTTTTTTTATTGATAAAAATGCCTCGCAACAGCTGACATATTTTAATCTAAAGGGAAATTTTAAAAAAATAATAATAAATAGCACCAGCACTTAGCGGTAAAGTTTGGTAAAGTAAACCAGTTATTGACTACGATCATAAAGAACATAGTTTGGTAAAGTAAACCAGTTATTGACTACGATCATAAAAATCGCTGAAGACAAGTAAAAGACAAATGACAATTCTATTGTAATAATGTTAATGACATGTGGCATACAACTTAGGCTTGTCCATAGGAATTTTATTCCAATGGGATTGCCATGGGAAACGTCCCATGGGATAGGATGGAATGGGATGGGACAGCACACATTTTATTACCCATGTATTTAAAGGCTTGTCTAGACACGTCCCATGGGATGGGATGGAATGGGATGGGACAGCACACATTTTATTTCCCATGTATTTAAAGGCTTGTCAAGGTTTTACTCAAATTGACGAGCGGTAACAAGGAATGATACTGAAGTGTCATAAAGTTAATAATTTTGTCGTATTGCATGTCTCTTTGAATATGTAGTCCTATTTAAAGACAATAGACCTATACATTCATAAATTACATGATTTTATTGTTAATGTATTCCATATTATTTAACTAGATTGTGCCGGGGTGCCGGGGCGCCTACGGCGCCCCTTTTTTTAGGCGTCTACGGCGCCAACCTTTTTTCAAAAGACCAACTAATTTGTCCTTTTTTGATAAATACGAATTATTAAACTTTATGAAATGTACGCAAAGTATTTAATAATAATAGGGGTTGTATTTTGCGCAACGATTTACACCGAAAAATGACGTCATCATATTAAATATTTTTACAGCGCTCATCAACACACGATTTTTCAACTAAACTCACTGCTGTAGACTGTCGTACATCGCTGCTCAGCGTTACAGATCCAGTGACTTGGACTATTATAATATTTATATTATAATAGAAATCACATGCGATGGGATGGGATGGGACAGAAAAGTATTCCAATGGAAAAGCCTGTTAAAACTAACTGAAATCATGCCAAATAAATTTTTTTGTTTTTTTGTTTTTTAGACAAATGGTGCTTATGTCGTTATCATATGTAACATAACACTAACTGAATTCATCTCAAATGTTATTTATTATTTAGACAATATGTTACCTCGTGTCGGTACCACGTCAATACAGGCAAAAAACTCACTGGTTTCAGGGCATTGGATAACGTGCTGTAGGTCAAATACAGAAAAGCCTTTGAAGCCTTGGTCTATAACACTTACTTAAATTGAATAGAATGATGTCTTAAAATTATTGATTAAGAAAGTAACATTTTAGTCACATGCCGGCTAATAAAGGGCTGCGAGCCAGCTGATCTAGAGCGTACTTTAAAATAATATAAATAATATGAACATTCATTTATATACCAAACTATTTTGTGATGGGATGTAAATATGTATCCGTTCTTGATAATATTTGTAAATTAAAACTGCGGAAAAAAACTACCAACTAAACGATTAATTTTTAAATGTTTTAATCGTTTTAAATTAATATAATGAATTAAATTTGCTGAAAAGTTCTGGTAATTGTTTCCCAATGTGTTAATAAGTATTTTTTTTCTGTCCATACTTTTTCTTCAGATTATATATTTAAAAAATAATGTTATAACACAAATAAAAGCAAATATCTTTAGACCTTGGTGGAGAGCATAGATAATTATTTAACAATATAAGGAGCATATTCCTTAAATACTATTTTTGCCGTCTTGGAAAAAACTCATTTGAACATAAAGGTAACCAATTACAATTATTAAATCATAAACGTTTAATGTCTGCGTTTGTTGATACATTTTTCCTTTTTGAAGAGTAAAATGATCTATTTCTAAATCTTTCAAAATTTCAAAGCAGAGATGAAGACTTGCTGGCTTACGCTTAAGCCTTCATTCAGTCTTAACCAAAGAATTGAAGATATTCTTCAATTGCGTATTCCCTACCAGGTTTGTAATTCTTAGCGTGTTGACAAAGCCAGATCCCAAACACATTTGAATACATACTAATATAGGAGTAGTTTAGAAAGCTTTCTAGAAATCTGGAACTTAAGCCGATTTTTGAAGAAGTATCCCATAAATTTTGGTAACAAAAACAGATTCCAATTTCATATTCAGTATTCAGGGTTATTGTAGAGAAGTTGACTGCTGAAATAACTTCTTTCCATTTGTTAGAGCAAGGATTAAACGCCGCTGTGAAAATCATATCCCTCACTTACTCTCAGAGGTTACAAGTACCAATCTATACATGTACTTACTGATCTCAATGAAACAATAATTTAATTGCCATGGAAGAGCCCCAGTCACCACTGAAACTAAAGTTTATAAAGTTTATAACGTCATTGTTTGGTGTGCATCGGTGCGCAAAATACAACCCCTATTCTATTATATAATGCGCCTAAGCGCGTCCGTCAGTGTGTGTGAAGCCCCTATGCCACGCAACTCTTGCAAATTTTTTTATATTTGAAAATATAGACGTAAAATCATAATGATTTTGGGTTTGGGGTTAACATAGGGTGTGGTTTTGCGCGCCGTAAATAAAACAATTAAGTTGCGTCATGCAACTTTTATTATATTAATTTATTTGATGTTACTTTTTATAATCCGAGTGTGTGAATGTGCATTTGTACGAGTGTGTTTATGTGTATGTGTGTATGTGCGTCTGTGTGTGCGTGTAACTGCGTGTTTGAATTAATTGTGAAATAACGATTTATTTCATACATTGCTAAAACTGAAATTAAATGTTGAAAAGTCATTACCACGTAATCTTTTATGAATAGTTAAAATTATGCACTGGATTATTAAAAATTCCGTTAATTTTATGAACACAAGACTCTGCAGATGCGATCTGCATGGGTGCTTGAATAAAAGATAACGGGAAGTCATTGAATGAGAAGAACAATCGCCAAATGATTTTTTCAGAGATGTTTGATTTTGGAAGAAATGAGCCCTTGCGCATTAGTTAGATAAATTGCCACAATGGAAAATAAACTGTGAAAAGAACTTGTAGTCGCTGTTTGTTGAAATTGGATTATTTATAGTTATAATATGTAATTGGTTAAGATTAGTGCATATTTATTTGTATAGGAAATGGAACCATTTTAATTGTATTTTACAGTAATAAAATCATAAGAAAATGGTTCGAACGAATTTCTCTTAGTCCCTATTAAATAGCTATAGAAATAAATGTGAAGAAATTATTTATTTGTAGATGAAATATCTATTTTACATTTTAATATAAGCTTTTATACATGTATGTATATAATCGGATGGAGACAAATTTTATACTGGCTTATAACAAGTCAAAATTACAGAAAATAAAAATTTCTTAAGAGAAAAATTAACACGGAACCGCTCTTGAAGCATTAAACGAGTGATTAGGAATTTGTTAGGAGGAAGATGTATTTCTCTTAGGTGCTTACTTATTACAAGTGAGTGTTTTGGATCGATTTCATTATAAACTGTCATTAAGAAAATTCGTATTGAAAGTAAACGCTCAGGGATTTTAAATTAAATATTTTTTACGTGAATTAGCATTTAGATCTA
Source organism: Radix auricularia (assembly GCA_002072015.1). Lineage (NCBI taxonomy): Eukaryota > Metazoa > Mollusca > Gastropoda > Lymnaeidae > Radix > Radix auricularia. Next base: position 174,992 of record MUZC01000403.1, on the reverse strand, counting down.
TACACTGTTGTAAGTTAAATAGCGGAATTGTAATTTTTTATAAAGAAGAGCAACTTTGTGAGCTATTTGAAGGTTGCTTTTCATTTCTTGGTTTAGGAGATAATAATACTGCCGAGCACTGAGTGGCACTATTTCATAGCCACTAATAATGTCCTTTTTGCAAAGATTAAGAAAAACCAGCAGTGTAAAATTTTAAACCCAAGCCTTGCGATTCAACGTGTTTTTTTAAAAATATAGAAAATATTTTTAAAATCTCCTCAACCCTACGCATCCCAATCACATAAGTAATAAACAGCTCAATAAAAATAAATATAATTTGTCCTAAATAAAGTTCTTGCATAAACTATAAAGGAATGAATGTTGTAGATTAATTGGTTGAAGAATGAAAAAGCTTACATAAAAAGACTTATTGCTAGAATAATGCAATATTATGGTACGTGTTATGGTTAAAACTGTAATGTTTTCTATTGGTGCAAGTTTGAGTGTGTAGGGGGGAGGGGCTATGTGCGTGTGTGTTTGTGTGTGATTTGATTATTACTATGTCTGCTAATGTTGGGCCTCTAACATGAAAACCAGTATTTTTAAAATTATATATACAAACAAAAATAATAATAATTTTCTACGGTGTAGATAGAAAAGGGTTGAAACGTTCGGGGTCGAATCGTCTCTTGGCGGAATCGTCCGGGATTGAATCACCCCGGAGTCGAAGCTTCCGTGGTTGAACCAACCGGAGTCGAAACGACCGGGGACAAAACTAAGGTCTAACTATTTTAAAACATCTTTATCAATGATGCTAATGTTATTTCAACGTTTTGGACTTAATACATTTGATTTATGTATGTAAAATTATTGAAATTAATAAATATCCTTTTGCTTTTACATATACAAATCACAATTTGGTTTGATGGGTATTTAGTACTGGTCGTCTTTTAGGGCGAAATTTTTAGTATTAGATTTCTTATGAAATGCGTAGTTTAGGACTAGATGTTTATTTAAATGGATAGATAAGTATCTTTCTTTAATTTGAGATTGACCGTTTAATAGCTGCATCTGCTGTCATGGGTTTATTAAGTCTTACCTCAATTAATATTATTCTTGTGAGACTCCTGGCGCCCAATAATAGGGGGCGGCGCCACAGATTGTGAAGTCATTATACAACAGGCTACTAAGTACAGCGAGCGCCTCCACAGCCTGTGAAGTCATTATACAACAGACTACCAAGTGCAGGTAGCGGCGCCCTAGTCTGTGAGGTCATTATACAACAGGCTACCAAGTACAAGGGGCGGTGCCACAGTCTGTGGGGTCATTATACAACAGACTACCAAGTACAGGGAAATGCGCCATAGTCTGTGAGTTCAATATACAACAGGCTACCAAGTACAGAGAAGGGCGCCATAGTCTGTGAGGTCATTACACAACAGGCTACCAAGCACATAATACTAATGACATAACAGTTATCTCTGGTCAGACAACACACATTTCGGGTACGAATTGATTTTAAAAGCCATCAAACAACACAACACACTACCAATTTACAAGGCTATAATAAGCCACCAAAAACACACCCCATTACAAATGTACATGAATCTAATAAGCCACCATACAAGTGAGGTACAACACTTCCTCTCGTGATATCATTTTATTGCAAAATCTGATGCGCATTATTGTGTATAGCCAGTAATCGCTGCACCAAAATGCTCCGTTTCAAATATATGTTAAGATTTTATTGTTCTTGAGAAAAGTTAGGATAGAAGGCACGAAACTTAATCTTTTTATTGCAATTTTTTAATTTTATATAGAATACTATACTCTTTGACATTTTTATAAACTTATGTTGGTTTAAATTTTTAAAAAAATATATTTTTTTGTAATTTTAAAAGGAAGTTGAAACAAAGAGAATGTTAATAAAATTAACATATTAACTTTTCAGTATTTATACTAACGTAGACTTTAACATTAACTTACAATTGTTAGCCTATTCGAATGTTTAACTATGTTCAGAAACTCGTCACCGCTCGTCAATTACTGATACTGTTATGTCAGTGGCAAGCCGCTGAACTCGATCCCTATAATTAGGGATACAATAACATTCAAATTTAATTTTCGTCCCCACTAGTTAACACTAGTTTTGAGAAAAGCCTAATCTGGTCTCTATTTTATACTGTTTCTCACTTTAACTGTTATATTTATTGATACCAGTGCTGCCAGCGCTAGGTTTTTTTTTACCTCGTCTAGGTTTCTAGGTTTTTTATTTCAAAAATAGTCATAATCTAGGTTTTTTTTATAAAAAAATTTTTAATATTATATATTCAATGTCAATGAAACTAAATAACTAAATCCATGCAATTAACATTCTAAATAATTTGATTTTTCAAAAATAAAAATAAGCAGTATTTAGCAATAATATTTTTAGCCACTCTTTGATGTTCCATTATTATATCTAACATAATCTATGTCTCTATGCTACTAAATTCAAAAGGTGGCGCCATATGTCTGTACAATTCTGGTACTAGATAAAACAACTTGATTGTGCAAAAATATTCAATTTCATTAGACTATTAGAGGCTCTAACATTTTCTTCTGTCGGCGATGAGAGAATAAACTCTCAAGTATATGCCGTATTAAGTATAGGCTAAAGATAATCTAATACAAGACTCAGATAGACATAGTGAATTTTTCCAAGAATGCTGATAAGATTGCCAAAGGATTTATAAAGATGATGACATTAGTGATAAAAAAATTCAGATGTATGTATTTTTTACAAATAGTTTTGTAGAGTAGATTTATAAATGACAATGCCAAACCGATTTTGGGGAAGGGGGGAATGTAGTCACTTTTATGAGATGTGTGACAAGGGACAGGGGGGAGGGCTGTTTAAGAATTGTGTCGTCACTTCAAAAAAATGCGTAACTTTAAATGAAAGCTCCACTTTAATATTTGATTCCTAACTTTTAGTGAAGTTTAAAATGGCTTCACATCCCTTACGCTACTTGATTGCATCTTCCATGTACATTAAATACATACTTGAATAAAAATTGATGAAAAAAATATATGAGACATGCTCTATTTAAAATTAGGGGGTGGGCGGGAAGCTTTGTGACGTCATTTTTGTTTATTTTTAGTGTGCCTAGGTTTTTTTCTTTCTTTTTCCTTCTAATCTAGGTTTATTTTGACGTGTTGGCTAGGTTTTTCCTAAAATTGTCTCTGGCAGCACTGATTGATACGAACGTAAATTATACAATATGGATCTTAAGGTAAATCTTTTATACATTTCTGTCTTTTTAACTGCAGAAAGTTGATTGCACTACTTTTTTATAAATTTATATATATATATATATATATATATATATATGGCATACCTTTACGTCATATTATTATTCGTTCGTTCGTCCGTTGAATCGACGATGGCCACTTCAGTCATCCGAGAGTTGTTGAGACTTGTTTAGCCTTTGTGTGCGCAGATGGCTGACAAGACCAATCCTAGCGCGGAAAGATCGGGAACAGAAGAGACATGTGATGAGTGGGTCGTCTCCTGGAGGGTTGAAAGCACGGGCCTTTCGGGCTTGCCTCTTCTTTTCTGCAGCGTTGATCTTTTTTGCCTCGCAAGTCCTGGAAACTTCGTGGACGGGTTGGCGCTATGTGGACCGGTCAAACGCAGCTTCCTCCCACGTGTCTGTGTTTATTGCAAACGCTTCCATAGACATATTCAATGTGTCTTTAAAGCGTTTCTTTTGTCCACAATGGGACCACTGGCCATGCTGGAGCTCTCCATAGAAGATTCTCTTTGGTAGTATCTCATTTGGCATTCGGGTTATATGCCCTGCCCAGCGAAACTGTGACTGCATCAGGAGGGTGAAGATACTGGGGAGGCCAGCTCTGTTTAATACCGTGGTGTCTGGAGCTAGATTTAATGTAGAATTCATAGTAACAGCACTTAGGGATGAAGATCAAAGTTTAGTAAAGTAAACTAGTAACAGACAACGATTACAAAAATACTGAAACAAGTGAAAGACAAGCTATTATTCTGTTCAAAATTGTTGGGTGACATGTGGCATAAAACAAACTTAATTGTATGCCCAATGTTTTTTGAATGTGCGCCATAAGGTAACTCTTATTGCTACAACGTCAGTACAGGCAAAAAATGCATCGGTCTGTGGGCTAACTTAAAATTGCTACCCGTCAACCTTACTAAAAGTTTTAGAAGCACTAAGTTATAACACTTTTTTATATATTCAATGGGATCATATTTTTTTAAAATTATTGATTAAGGAAGCCATATTGTAGTTGCGTACCGGTTAATTAAGAGATTTGTGCCAACTGTGTCAAGCTTGCCATAGGTCCTCCATCATTGATCTAGAACATTCTTTTAAATAATCTCAAATTATACGAACATTCAATTAAGAGTAGCTTTCTATGCCAAACTACTTTGTGATGTGATGTAAATAATAAACCTATTCTTGATAATATACGTTAATAAGAGCTACGAATATAAATGAATAATTCATCGTTTAAAATTAATTTAATGAATTAAATTCTATGAAAAATTCAGAATATATTTCTTATAACTTTTCAAATGTGTTAATAATCAATATATATAATTCTCAATATATGTTGTGTAACGTCTGTCCTGTCCGAGACAGTACTATTTTTAGATAGCTGCGCATCAAAAATACTCAATAAATATATATATAAATTGCAAAGTATGTCCCGATGACGCTACTAATTTTAGAAACCAGCGCATACAAAATGATTTAAATTGTTACAGGAAATAAATTAATAATAAAGAAAATAATAAAACAGATTACATTTATGGTGTCATTACACTTAAAATTTCATAAAATGCCCTTACCTTATCTTTTTAATAAAAAAAAATATAGCAATATTTTTAAGAGATATATTTAAATATAAGTAATTCATTTCAATGTCAATGAATTCCAATTTCAATATTGCTAAGTAAAAATAATATATTATTTTTTAATATTATTTTCCTGATAAAAACTACTTATTTTAAATTTTACTAAAAACTTTACCGATTAATCGTGATATGTATCGTTATTCTCCGCAGTCCTAAATTTAATAGCCTACATAACTGGAAAGGATGCTGCGCTGAAAATAATGAATGCGTTCATTTAGATTCTTAAAACATTCACATTGAATTGTATATTCGATTAACTGTTGATCTTTAATATTTTCTTTTATCCTGTGATAAGTTTTACCTCAAAGGATTCTTGCCATATAAAAAAGTTCTTTGTTATTCATTTTTATAAATAGTTACATTTTTTGTTTTCAGTGCCTTATAGCCTTTTAATGTGGACTAATAGGTTTATGTTTACAAATAGTCTTTAAGATCCTTCATATACATATATATTTTAATAGCTCATGTAAGCTAAAATTGACACTATGGGCACCCGTCGCCCCATTACATTTTTTGTTTTCAGTGCCTTATAGCCTTTTAATGTGGACTATCAGGTTTATGTTTACAAATAGTCTTTAAGATCCTTCATATACATATATATTTTAATAGCTCATGTAAGCTAAAATTGACACTATGGGCACCCGTCGCCCCATGAGTGTTAAATATAGAACACAATGTTGACAGTTATCATCCAGGGAGCGTACTTAATTATCTCAAAAAGGTTTCATAACGATCGGATTCATTGTGTATAAAGGACATGCACACTCACACACACACTCTCACACACACTGGAAATACTTTCATTTTTATATATCTAGATAATTGATGACATTTAAAGTTCCGTGGCCCACTTAGTGCAAGATGTAAATTTTAAATTTAGTGTTCTTTTTAATTAATATGGATCATTTTTAATGTATAACCGATATTCGTCAAGACAGTAACACCTATTGTATTATAATTATTGCTATAAAGTATGTCTGCATTAAGTTAGGAAAAGATCCATTCATTTTCTATGTATCACACACATAAACTAATTTGTATATAACAAATATAAATGTAAAAAAATAGGTGCCCGGCGTCCACCATGAATGTCAATGTTCAAATTTCTTTTCACCCAAAACATTCAACCAAAAATTACCTATAGGTTCATAGTGATCGTATGAATTTTTTAGTTCTGCTTTAATTGACAAACATTCATACATTCATTGGTTTAAATGAATATAAAATTATATATACATAAGCAAAACATGACATTAATGGTAACCTGGCCCAGTGGGTGCAAGATGTAAATTTTGAAACATTTGTTCATTTCATTAATGATCATATTTAATATATAAGCTACATTTGTTGACACTATATCATATAATGGGAAATAAAATAAACGTTTACGAAAAGAGAATCAGGACCCCCTGCCCGAGGAGATGAACACTGAGGATTCAATATCACATAGAATTTTAAAAAGGACCATCAAGGTCATTATACACCACGTTTGGTTATGATCCAAACAATTTGTATACACCTCTTATAGGCAAAAACAATATTAAGCGCCCCCAGGCCCAATAGGCACAAGAGATTAACTTTAAAATACCTGTTCATTTCAATCGAAATCATGATATATATTTCTTTCAATATCTTTCAAGGTTGTTTAAAATCAGAATGGAAATAAAGTGTTAAACGCTTACGAAAATAAAGATTTTGCCTACCCCCGCCCTAAGGAATTGACATTAGGAGTTTAAAGCAGTGTTGTATTTTAATATGGGTTATAAAATATAAATGTTCTATGTTTGGTCAAGATTCATTCATTTTCCAAGAATCTAAAATTTAAACTAATTCGAATAAAGCTCAATTAAGTAGGGGTGGGGAAATGAAGGTTTCCGGCCCCCTTGAGTGTAAAATTTCAAAAAAATTTTGCTCACAAACTATCCCGGAAGTTAACTAATTTTAATTGTGATCGGATGAATGGTTTAGTGGGTATAAACGACAAACATACATACTACATTAATTTTTATATTATGTATATTCATTTCTTTAAAAGAAACATTTGTTCAAAATAAAGAGATTGAAGCTGAAATAGATTTTTGTAAAGCGCAGTGAGCTTCAAGAAACTGCGCTATAGAAGTGTACTATATAAATAAATAAATAAATTTTTAGCGCTTTTTCGAGAAGTCGAATGCGCTATTGCACCCGTTTTGTCCGTCCGTCCGTCCGTCTGTCATCACCTTTGATCTCAGCATCCATAAGTCCTAGACCCATGAGGTATATATGTATTTTGTATGTCCTGACCTGCCATTTGTGCATCAACACTCAGTTACTCGATCCGTTAAAAAACCCCGTTAAAACTACCAAAAAATATTTCGAATCGAGAGGTAACACTAGCAAAGGGAACGGCCGCAATTGCCGGAAGTCGAATACATAGTATTTCAAGCATTCAAGAGTGGTGCAAAGGCGTGCAAAAGAATTAGTTTGTTTTTTTGTTTGTTGACGTCATTAGAATGTGTGTAAAAGTTTAGATAGTTTTATGTCATCATTTGTGGTGACTTGTAGTTAGATTAAAGAGAAAATATTTTTTTTTAAATGTAAAGAAATGACTTTTAAATTAAAAAAATGTCAGGTATATTCATTACACAAGAAAATTCATAAAAATATGTCTAAAATCTAAACACAATTACTGATAACTACATAATGCTGATATCTAACATAAGTACTGATAAATAATACGAAAATGCGCTAACACGTCCTGAGTTCCAAAAGGGACCAGGCTTAACATGATTTTTTTTAATAACCCGTCATTTATGACGGGTGATACCCTAGATTATATATATTTTCTTTCATACTTTACCCCTCAGATTATTATTATTTATTTGTAAGTGTCAAGGTAAACAAAAAGTTTAATTCTTCCTTATCACTAGCATACCAGAACAGATTAGCTGTGTTATATTACAGACTTGAGAGGTTACGGAATTACTGAGACTTAACACATTTACCATATAATGAATTGTGATTTAACGGGATCGATACATGCATTAAAATTACAATTTATGGAAAATAATCGATTAAGTGATTACATTTGTAATTTTAAAGGGGAAAAATTAAATCAGCAACAGCTCTAACAATTTAATTTCAAAACGTAAAATTAAAACCAAAGCATGAGCAAACTTTATCCTTAAAAGATATCTACATATATTTAAAAAGTAAGCATTTAATACAGCTCAAACAGAAATAATGTTCCTGTAATAAAATTATACGATGTTGATATGATTGGAGGGTGTCACAGAGATCACAGTGTAGCAATAATTTGAAAGGAAAGTAATTACACAAGAAAGCGCTAATACTTTTAGACAATGGCTGATAACACAGATATTGAGGTATATTTACAAAAAAAAAAAAAATTCAATGAGCTTTATATTATTAACTATAAAAATGGCATATGCTTTATGGTCTGATTTTTTTGCTGAATTTGACCAAACTCATGAAGGTAACAAATTAAAATTTATAAATAGTAAACGCATAATGTCACGTTTTTTTGTTGCAAAACTTCTGTTTTGATGATTGTAATGACCTACGTTTCTACATCGTTTAAAATTGCAAAGCCGAGATGAACACTTGCTGGCTAAACACTTAACTCTCTTTCATTCAGTCTGATCCAAAGAATTGAAAACTTTCTTTACCTTAATATTCCCGTCTAGGCGTGGAATCATTTGCGTGTGGGTAAACTCATGTCCCAAACACAGTTAAATACATAATAATTTAAGAAAAGCTTATTAAATAACTAAGAAATGAGGAACTTAAACCAATTTTTCAAGAAGGATCTAAGATACTTTGATAACAATTTCATATATTAACTTTAGGGTTATTGTTTAGAAGGTGACTGCTGAGATCATATATTAACTTTAGGTTATTGTTCAGGAGTTGACTGCTGAGATCATATATTAACTTTAGGGTTATTGTTTTGTAGGTGACTGCTGAGATCATATATTAACTTTAGGGTTATTGTTTAGAAGGTGACTGCTGAGATCATATATTAACTTTAGGTTATTGTTCAGGAGTTGACTGCTGAGATCATATATTAACTTTAGGTTATTGTTCAGAAGTTGACTGCTGAGATCATATATTAACTTTAGGTTATTGTTCAGGAGTTGACTGCTGAGATCATATATTAACTTTAGGGTTATTGTTCATGAGTTGACTGCTGAGATCATATATTATCTTTAGGGTTATTGTTCATGAGTTGACTGCTGAGATCATATATTACCTTTAGGGTTATTGTTCATGAGTTGACTGCTGAGATCATATATTAACTTTAGGGTTATTGTTTAGAAGGTGACTGCTGAGATCATATATTAACTTTAGGTTTATTGTTTAGAAGTTGACTGCTGAGATCATATATTAACTTTAGGGTTATTGTTCTTGAGTTGACTGCTGAGCTCATATATTAACTTTAGGGTTATTGTTTAGAAGTTGACTGCTGAGATCATATATTAACTTTAGGGTTATTGTTCAGGAGTTGACTGCTGAGATCATATATTAACTTTAGGGTTATTGTTCAGGAGTTGACTGCTGAGATCATATATTAACTTTAGGGTTATTGTTCAGGAGTTTACTGCTGAGATCATATATTAACTTTAGGGTTATTGTTCAGGAGTTGACTGCTGAGATCATATATTAACTTTAGGTTATTGTTCGGGAGTTGACTGCTGAGATCATATATTAACTTTAGGGTTATTGTGTAGAAGGTGACTGCTGAGATCCCGTCTTTCTATTTGATAGATCAAGGATTTAACATCGCTATGAACATCATACTCCTCACTGACTCTCACTCACACGTACTCACATAACCGATTTCTTGTTGCTACTCATACAAATTGATTTGGTCATATATACATTCATAAAAATTGATTCGGTCATACATACACTCATAAAAATTGATTTGGTAATACATACACTCATGAAAATCGATTTGGTCATACATACACTAATAAAAATAGATGTGGTCATAAATACACTCATAAAAATCGATTTGGTCATACATACACTCATAAAAATCGATTTGGTCATACGTACACTCATAAAAATCGATTTGGTCATACATACACTCAGTCATTAAATATCTTAAATTGTAATTTAAATTTGGTTTTTGTACTATGCATGTATGAAGTAAGTTTCACTTAGGGGTCTGTGGGAAATTTTTACTTTAAAAGATGTACGGGTAAAAAAAATATTTGGAAACCACTGATTTACATTTTGTCTCTATTTGTAAGGATCGAGGTCAAGTGGCATGTGTGACGAAATTTATGAACGCGCAATTTCTCACTGCGCAGCCACTAATAATCAAGAAAATGAAAAATCTCTAACGGCGCGACATTTCGCGCGGCGAGGCAGAATAGTTGAATACGTATATTAACTGTTGATGTTTGATCATCCAATAAACGCAAATTAAATGAAACACGTCATCTAGGGAATGTGAGCGAGGGACCATTCTCAATATTCTTCTATTGAGGTGATGGAATCAGCTGATATGTATTTACTCAGATTGTAATCATCAAGGAACCAAACATTCCGAAATCCAGATAAAGTAAGAACGACCTCAATTATTCACTAAATACACTGTCATAATATTATTATATGCCAAATGAATAATTTAATATTTAAATGCTTAATCAGTTATGATCTGTTTAATTTATTTGAATGGGTTAAATAACCATAAGAATGCAATTGGGTGTTCTGTATTTTATTAGCGTTGTATATAATACGTCACCATTTCACATTTATCAATAGATTAATTCAATTTAAAGATTAACTATTGTTCAATATGTGTGCATCAGTGATGCATATATAATATATATATGAACGTTGAGATTATTGCTGTTTTATTATTAACAAAAGGCAATATACGATCTTAATAATAATGATTTGAAGTATTATTTACCATTGTCTCGTATTATCTTTTGAATACTTTGGTTCCCTTTTGACACCTTGCTCTGAAGGCTCGGATGTCACATGAGGGACACCTAATAGTTTAATACGAATAAACTACTAATGTTTATACCTTATTTCATAGAATCTGGTCCCTTGTTACCGGAAAGCCAAGATTAACTCATCTTACATGACCGGTCCGAGATGAGAGTATTGCAACAGTGTCCATCAGGCCAAGGACAAAGTCACCCTGGTAAGCCCTGAGGATCACCCACCCATCAAGTCTAGAGACGGTCATCCTCGATTCCGGATAGACCATCTACACCAGCGGTGTACATACCCGTACCCGGCTGATGCCGATCATCTACACCCAGCGGTGTACATACCAGTACCCGGCTGATGCCGATCATCTACACCTAGCGGGGTACATACCCGTACCCGGCTGATGCCGATCATCTACACCAAGCGGTGTACATACCCGTACCCGGCTGATGCCGATCATCTACACCCAGCGGTGTACATACCCGTACCCGGCTAATGCCGATCATCTACACCCAGAAATGTACATACCCGTACCCGGCTGATGCCGATCATCTACACCCAGCGGTGTACATACCCGTACCCGGCTGATGCCGATCATCTACACCCAGCGATGTACATACCCGTACCCGGCTGATGCCGATCCGCCATTCCCAGGTGATGATCGAAGCCGATTAGCCACGAGCCCACTCATGCTGATCGAAGCCTAAAAACTCCTCGTTTTCAGAATTCACTTATAAACATAAATGAATATTCATTCTCTTTTAGAGAACTATCTTGTGTATCCAGTGAAGTCCAGGGGGACGTTTTTTACACCGTCACTCAACAGGGGATCAGCATGTTTCAAGGATCAGCACCACAAAGTCGTTTGCAATCACTCAACAGTGGATTCAGCTTGCTCCAAAGGACCAACACCTCAGAGTTATCTGCAATCACTCAACAGTGGAGTCAGCCTGACCCACGGTTAAGCACCACCGAGTACAGACCAGTACTACTCTTCAAGGACATCAGCTGAAGTATCAACTATAGCGCCTCTCAGGGACACGAGGATTTAATCTTTAAGTACAATACAATTAAACGTTAGTTATAAGGGCAAAAGCCTAATGATGAAAGTCATTTTTATAGGTAATTGATAAAAGCTTTATTTAGCACTTAATCATGTGACACTGGGATTAGTTTAAAATTCATTGTATAGAATTAGGGTAAGTCTTGAATAAGACAGTTATTTTTAATATATATCAATTAATGATTATTTCTCAATACAATATATAGTGTAAATAAACTTATATTTCGTTTAACTTTACACTCTCCTTGTTTGTTATCATCAATTGTGACATCACTAAAGTTATATCCTTGAAGGCGAGAAGGTATTTATTATAATCATTTTAGATTATCCCTATACCACGAACTAAAATACAGGAAACACATCTTTATCGCTACAGCATGCCACTTTGATAAATTAGTTTGTCTAAAGCATTAGGCCGCTATGTTAGTCTTTCATTAAATTGTTTGAAAATCGTATATATTAAAGTCAATAAGTACATATCATAGTCTCCATGTTTCGAGATTTAAAAAAAAAAAACAACAAATTACACAGACTATTTGTGTAAGGAAACAATAAATTAAAGCTTTATTAACAACTAATACAATTAATGGTAGACGTTTCGGCTCATGCCTTCATCAGTACAAAAACAATAACATGTACTTACATATATATATATTAAAATTAAAACATATTAGTGTATATGTGATAAAATGAAAAGAAATGAAAGACAAAAATAAAAATAAACACGGACATAGAATATAAGAAAAAGGAGGAAGTTGAAGTATCTAAAGTAACAGTGAAAACCACAACGGGAAAACGATTTTGCAGTCAGGTAAAATTGTGGATTTGGTTAATTCCATATGGAGCCAACGTACCAAATCGTTTTATGAGTCTATTTTCCATGTGGACTCTATCATGGGTATTGGTTGCATATAGAATACCAGTAACTACAATATCCAAAATGCCATCGTGGTCAACACTGTTAAAGTGTTTAGACACAGGACACTGAGCCTGTTTATTTATATTGTACAGGTGTTCTCTAAACCTATCTCCAAGACGACGACCTGTCTCACACACATACATTTTTTTACATCTCTTGCAAATAATTGCATAAATCACGTTGCGACTGGTGCAAGTGAATCCATCTTTTATTAAGAATTGTTCAAGAGGGAAAGAAATTTTGTTAATTTCAACCACATATAGACAAGTGTTGCAACGGTTACGGTTGCAACCTTTTGTTCCAATATGTGCTTTCATTGTGGGAAGGTGACTTCTTACAAGTATGTCTCTGAGGCTTTTATCTCTCCGGAAATCAAAAAGATGAGGTTTTTTGAAGACCTGCTGAGTTAGAGGGTCAGCCATAAGGATTGATCGGTTTTTGAGAATCACCTGGCGGGCCTTAAAATTATGGGGATGGAAAGTTAAAACAAATTTGCATCTATCACATTGATCGTGAACAGATGATGTAAATGTGTCCTATCTGGTCATGCCTTTAATTCTATTGACAGCTGATGTTAAGATTGTTTCCGGGTATGACCTCCCTCTAAAAAAGTCCAGCATCTCATCACTTCTTTCCAAGAAGTCTGCCTCATCAGTGCAGAGTCTTTTAAGTCTTAGTAGTTGTGAAAATGGGATAGAGTTCCTACAAGATTGAGGATGGGACGATGTATGATATTCGAGATTTAAAGAATTAATGATGCAATTTTGTTCTTCGAATTTAATAGTATCCAGTCAAATTCTGTGATACATTTAAGCAACACAATAATACTAATTAGTCAAACATCATCGTAAATTGCAAGTTTTATTTTCTAAAAATGATTAAGCGAATGTACCCATAAATATTGGTACTGTATGTCATTGTGTATTTTTATTTGTTATCTTATGCTATAGGTCTACGTTAGTAAAGGTTTTTTGTGGTGCGCAGTTTACAGGAAATCAATCGTTAATGCTAATAAAATATGTGAATAAAATGTCCACTAATAAAAAGTGATATGCCCATTTTTTAAATTTTGTTTTATGATTCTTAAACACACACGTACAATAACAGTTACATTACATTGCTATATTTGTAATGTACAAAACCTATAAATTCGTAATTATAATTTTTAAAAAAGATTCTTATGATACATTCCATACAAAAACTCAAAGAAACAAATTTAATTGTCAATGCAAAATAAAACACTGCATAAAGCAAATAAAAAAATCATGTTAAGCCTGGTCCCTTTTGGAACTCAGGACGTGTTAGCGCATTTTCGTATTATGTATCAGTACTTATGTTAGATATCAGCATTATGTAGTTATCAGTAATTTTGTTTAGATTTTAGACATATTTTTATGAATTATCTTGTGTAATGAATATACCTGACATTTTTAAATTTAAAAGTCATTTCTTTACATTTTAAAATTTTTTATTTTCTCTTTAATCTAACTACAAGTCACCACAAATGATGACGTAAAAGTCTCTAAACCTTTACACATATTCTAATGACGTCAACTAAAAAAAACAACTAATTCTTTTGCACGCCTTCGCACCACTCTTGAATGCTTGAAAAATGCTCTATTCGACTTCCGGCAATGGCGGCCGTTCCTTGTGCCAGTGTTAACTCTCGATTCGCAAAGTTTTTTGGTAGTTTAAACGGGGTTTTTTAACGGATCGAGTAACTGAGTGTTGATGCACCAATGGCAGGTCAGGACATACAAAAAACATATATACATCATGGGTCTAGGACTTATGGATCCTGTGATCAGGGTGATGACAGACGGACGGACGGACAAAACGGGTGCAATAGCGATTTCGACATCTCGAAAATGCGCTAAAAATACTGCTTTCACATAAACATAAATAGACGTCTTTTGGGTTGGAATATTTTAGTACAAGCTGTTTGTTGAGATTGGTAGTTTAGTACTAGATGTCTATATAGATGGGTAGTTTAGTACTAGATGTCTACCTATATGTCTATATAGATGAGTAGTTTAGTACAAGCTGTCTGTTGAGATTGTTAGTTTAGTACTAGATGTCTATATTGATGTAAAGTTCAGTAATAGATGTCTATATATATGAGTAGTTTAGTACAAGTTGTCTGTTGAGATTGTTAGCTTAGTACTAGATGTCTATATAGATGGGTAGTTTTGTACCAGTTTTCTGTTGAGATTGTTAGTTTAGTATTAGATGTCTATATAGATGGTTAGTTGAGTACTAAATGTCTATATAGATGGGAAGTTTAGTATTAGATGTCTACCTAGATGGGCAATTTAGTTCTAGGTGTCTATATAGATGGGTAGTTTAGTACTAGATGTCTATATAGATGGGTCGTTAAGTACTAGATGTCTATATAGATGGTTAGGTTTAATACGATATGTCTATATAGATTGCTAGTTTAGTATACGATGTCTATATAGATATATAGATTAGTTATAGATTATATATATATGGGTAGTTTAGTACTATATGTCTATTTAGATGTTTATTTTAGGGCAAGATATCTATATAGAAGGGTAGTGTAGTACTAGATGTCTATATATATGGGTAGTGAAGAACTAGATGTTTATATCGATGGGTAGTTTAGTTCTAGATGTCTATATAGATATGTAGTTTAGTAATAGATGTCTATATAGATGGGTAGTTTAGTACTAGATGACTATATAGATGGGTAGTTTAGTTCTAGATGTCTATATAGATGGGTAGTTTAGTGTTAGATGTCTATATGGATGGGTAGTTTAGTTCAAGATGTCTATATATATTTGTAGTTTAGTAATAGATGTCTATATATGTGGTTATTTTAGGGCAAGATGTCTATATAAATGGGTAGTTTTGGGCAAGATGTCTATATAGATGGGTATTTTAGTACTATATGTCTATACAGATGGGTAGGTTAGTACTAGTTGCCTATATAGATGGGTAGTTTAGTACTAGATGTCTATACAGATGGGTAGTTTAGTACTAGATGTCTATACAGATGGGTAGTTTAGTACTAGATGTCTATATAGTGATTTAGTGTCTGATATATAGACATTAAACATCAGTTAAAATGATAACGGCAATATTTTGAACTTAATCTTTAAAGTAATTGTGTCTATAACTTAAAAGTGAGGCAGATCACTTTATCTTGTGATATAATTTTATTGCAACATGTGATGCGCATTATTGTGTATTGCCAGTAATCGCTGCACCAAAATGATCCGAGACAATTATATGTTAACATTGTGTTGTTCTTGAGAAAAGTTAGGATAGAAGGCTCGAAACTTGATCTTTTAAATGCAATTTTAAATTTTGTATATAATACTATACTGTTTGACATTTTTATAAACTTGTGTTAGTTTAAATGTTTTAAAAATATATTTTATTTTTGTAATTTAAAAGGAAGTTGAAGTACTGAGAAATTAAATAAAATGCACAATTAACTTTTTCATCATTTATGCTTACGTAAAATTTAAAATTAGGTTACAATGTTTAACCTATATGTATGTTTAACGAAAATTAAGTACGTCTATGACGGTTACAATACTACAGTACGGTATGTCAGTGGCATTCCACTGAAGTCGATCCCTATAACTAGGGATACAATAACATTCAAATTCCATAATTTTCCTCCCAACTAGCTAACACTAGTCTCGAGAAAAGCCTAATCCTGTCTCTTTTTATACTGTTTCTCACTTTAACTTTTACATTTATTGATTCGGATGTAAATTATAAAATTAAGGTAAATCTTTTATAAATATCTGTCTTTTTAACTGCATAAAGTTGATTGACCTATTTTTATAAGTGTATATATGTGGCAAAACTTTAGGCCATATAATTAGTGATACAATAACGCTTAGATACTACACTTTTAGTCCCTACCTGTTAAAAACAAAATACGAATAAACCATAACAATGTCTCTATTTTATTCCATATTTCCGTGTATAAGAATTCATAATATAGACATAAAATAAACATAACCCAATCTAAAATAGTTGCTAATGTACTCAGAGGAAATAATTGAAGATTAGTATTTCTTAAAATAATTTTTAACAATGTAGCCCAACCTTTGACATCTTTTAATCACAAGCGACATTGTTATAAAAGAATTCATAGTACGAGCACTTAGCTATGAAAGACAAAGTTTGGTAAAGTAAAGTAGTTATCGACTACGATCATAAAACTAACTGAATTCATGTTCAATGTTTTAGGGATGTAGGCCATGCGGGGCTCGTGTCACTACCACGTGTAACATAAAACTAACTGAATTCATGTCAAATGTTTTAGGGATGTAGGCCATGCAGGGCTCGTGTCAATACCACGTCTATATAAGGAAAGATCCTGCTCATTAACCATTCTACAAAGTTTTAAAAACACTAAAATAAGACAATAATTTATTTTCAATAGAAATTTTTTTAAGGAGACAAGGAGTAAGTAAGTTCGCCATCACTTGCCAGCTTATGAAGCTTTCCGTGCTTACAGTGGCACGCGTGCCATAGGTTCGCAATCACTTATTTAAAATGTAATTTTAAATAATCTCAAAGTATATGAACATTTAATTAAGATTAAATTTATATGCGAAACTATATTATTACTTCTTGGTGTAATGTAACCCATTCCTGATAATATATGTAAATTTTTACGATTATTTAATAGAATATTCTTTGACATTTTAATAGATTTAATAATTTTAAAACCTGAAATGTGATTGACATTAAAGAAAATAAGTCTATTATTGCTTTAAAATATTTATTAGTAGTTAATATTTTTAGTTACACACTTTTACCTCCTATTTTTATTATTATTCATTTAGAGGAGCATACGTTAACAAAAAGGTTAACTTCCTTATTTCTTGATTAGTGTTACGTCACACAATGTATGAGCCATGGAGTTACTGCGACTTGAGAAATTTCGTAATTTATTGCAACAAACTTATAATAATCCTCAAATAAATTCATTGTTAAATCATCTTATATTACCTTCACCGCCTTCTCGTGGTCGGTTGGGTGGTCAAAAAAAAAAAAGGATCCACTTCTCGTTATGTTATCAAACTTCAATGTTGCACATATACATTTGTCACGTAACAAGTCATTGTATCAAAATTTTAGATTAATCGAATTTTCCGAATTTGAATTAGTGCACATTTAGTTTATCGTTATATATTTCTGTCAAGGTATGAGAATCATTGTCACTGAGTATATTGTGAGTTGTTGTGAAAATGTTATGAATTGTGTTCAGTTAAACGGACGTTTGAATGTCATGCCATGACTTTTAAGAGTTCGCCCAAGGGCTATAAATAATGTAGTGTGCGTGTGTCCAGAGAGTCGAGTGAATGTTAGTTTTAGTGTGTGGTGGACGACAGAAACGTGGATACTAAGTGAAGTAGTGGTCAACGGGTGTGCGTTGGACGTTAGGCCAGGGTTTTGCTTGTGAGACATTGTTTTATCAAGGTGGTGCGAACATTGTGACAACCGGAGCCTGTAAAACAATAATTGGATGTCTGGATGGCTGTATTGAGTTCAGTGTACTAAGGCAGTTAGTGTAGTGGTAAAGGAGTATCTATTCGTGTATTACTACCACAATAAAGAACATATTATATTTAACAAGAGTCTGTCTTATAAGATTATCCCGAACCCAGAACGCAACATTGGGGGCTTCGTCAGTGGACTTCTGGAGACTCTTGTCGAACATCGAAGAGACGGCCGCAGTCATCAGGTCCGATGGGTTGTCGGTAATGTCTGCGAGAGAGGCATCCGCCTCGTTGCTGACCAGTGTGTTGTCGGTGGTTGTCAATGACCGTACTGTCCTTGAGAGAGACATCCCCTCCTCGTTGCTGCCAGTGTGTTGTTGGGGACTGTCTTGTCCTTGAGAGAGACATCTGCCTCCTTGTTGTTGCCAGTGTGTTGTCGGCGACTGTCTTGTCCTTGAGAGAGACATCTGTCTCCTTGTTGTTGCCAGTGTGTTGTTGGGGATTGTCTTGTCCTTGAGAGAGACATCTGCCTCCTCGTTGCTGCCAGTGTGTTGTTGGGGACTGTCTTGTCCTTGAGAGAGACATCTGCCTCCTCGTTGCTACCAGTGTGTTGTTGGGGACTGTCTTGTCCTTGAGAGAGACATCTGCCTCCTCGTTGCTGCCAGTGTGTTCTCGGGGACTGTCTTGTCCTTGAGAGAGACATCTGCCTCCTAGTTGCTTCCAGTGTATTGGTGGGGACTGTCTTGTCCTTGAGAGAGACATCTGCCTCCTCGTTGCTTCCAGTGTGTTGTCGGGGACTGTCTTGTCCTTGAGAGAGACATCCCCTCCTCGTTGCTGCCAGTGTTTTGTTGGGGACTGTCTTGTCTTTGAGAGAGACATCTGCCTCCTCGTTGCTGCCAGTGTGTTGTTGGGGACTGTCTTGTCTTTGAGAGAGACATCCCCTCCTTGTTGCTGCCAGTGTTTTGTTGGGGACTGTCTTGTCCTTGAGAGAGACATCTGCCTCCTCGTTGCTGCCAGTGTGTTGT
>MUZC01000403.1:117139-135162 GCA_002072015.1 Radix auricularia | reverse complement strand
TAGCAAATATAAGATAAAAAGATATTAATGTAGCAAATATAAGATAAAACGATATTAATATAGCAAATATAAAATAAAACGATATTAATGTAGCAAATATGAGATAATACGATATTAATGTAGCAAATATAAGATAAAACGATATTAATGTAGCAAATATAAGATAAAGCGATATTAATGTAGAAAATATAAGATAATACGATATTAATGTAGCAAATATAAGATAATACGATATTAATGTAGCAAATATAAGATAATACATATTGATATAGCAATATAAGATAAAACGATATTAATGAATATACGTTTATCGAAATGCACGCCATATTTTGTTAAATAATATTTATTTTGCGTTAGTGCAATTAAAGCCTGCTAGTCATATGATAAATTTGAGACTTAATTTTAAGCGATTGAAAATTAGGCTAGGATGTAATTAGTTTAGAAAAATGATCCACAAAAATAAATGAATCAAGAAAAATAAAATTGTTCATATTAAAGAGATACCCAATTATTTTTATTATTATTTTTATATTATTATTTCTTCAATGAAAATGTTGGTTAAAAGCTTGAATATTTTTGTCTCCGAATATTTAAAGACATTTTTTATCCACGACCCAGCAAAAAAAAAAATAAAAAAATAAAAATAAAAATAAAAAAATAAATTAAAAAAAACATCATAGACAGAAATAAAATTAAGCTAACAATCAAAAGTATTTAATTCTGACCATTTATTCTGCAAAATGCATACACTTATAACTTTGCCTCTAAATATACTCTTTCTATTTAAAAGGTAGGTTTAATGAAATATTTCATATCTTATCTTTTATATTAGCGACGCTTTTTTTTTCTACAGAAGATTATTGCGTATAACGTATATCTATGGTTTGTGTTATGTCCTGTATTCTTATTAGAGTTTTAATTGATGATAAAATATTGGCTTTCCTAGTTTCTTCAGGCAACCCCCCACGCCCGAATACAGGACGGAAAGAAAGAAAACTTGTAAGTGTTTTTTCTATTGCATGCGGAATAAGAAAGATGATTTTATCCTTATGTCTATCTTAGGGTAGTTTTATGTTATCTTTATGTTGTATTATTAAATTGGAGTAAATTGCATCATTTATAATTTCTAATTTATTATTGGTTCTTATATCCTTAAGATGTTTAAAGGTTTAATGATTTAACTAATGGTGTTATTCTTGTCAGTTTTGAATATTCGCCAGTAATGAGTCTAGCAGCTCTTCTTTGAATTTGTTTTAGATTATCTTTTTTTTCTTTGGTTGTAGGGTCCCATACAGAAGATGTATATTTTAGTATAGGTCTCAACAGAGTGAGGTAGCATTTGAGTGTCATGTCTTTATTACATTTGTAAAAGGTTTTTTAAAAATAATCCTAAGTTTTTTTTAAAAAATAACTTCATTGACAGGGGGAATTCATGATAGTTTCTCATTTATTATTACTCCTAAGTATTTTGCATCATTAGTTTGAATCGTTTTTGCTTCAATCATTTCTTTACTGATCTTTTTATTGATTGCTCTGTATTTGGGTGCTCCTTATGCAGTATTCTTTATGTTCTAAAGTTTCCTTTCTTCATGGCATAGTTCTAGAATATACGTGGAGACCCATTGTCTTTTTTTTTTTTTTTTTTTTTTTCACGTTTCTTGCCAAGTATATCTTTTGTTGTCTAAATTATTGTGGTATTGAAGATATCAAATATTAGATCTATGTCCATATCCGTTCCAGACTCATAAAAGTGTGGTCAGTGGAGCAAATTAGCCTCTAATTTTTGCCCTGAACACCTCTGCGATTTCTGGGTCTTTCAGTTTTTCAAGGTCAAAGCGTAATCGTGAATTGCTTTCTTTTGCTACCTACTTTTAGTGGAGATGGAAAGTAATCAGCACCAGATTATGGTGGTTGCTGATGTCTGCTCGAGGCAAGCATCAAGTATTAGCTGCTTTAAAGCTTGATTTGAATCGTTTTTTGACAAGTATTTAAAACAAAAACAAAAACAAACTAGATAGAGCAACAATGCTCGGACATAGATGAAAATCGAGCAAGAAAAAACTCAAAAAAGGCTAACACAATTTTCAAAGATGTGACATCGGCCAAACAAGGTCGCATCTCAACAAAACATGACAAATCTGCTGTAGTAGCTGTGCAGTCCTATCATTGAAGTACAGTTTTATAGTAGCTGTACAGTCCTCTAATTAAGTGATAGTTCTTATAGTAGCTGTGCAGTTATATCATTGAGTTATAGCTTTTATCGTAGCTGTACAGTCCTATCATTAAAAGACAGTTTTTATAGTAGCTGTACGGTCCTATCATTAAGTGACATTTTTTATAGTAGCTGTGCAGTCCTATCATTAAGTGACAGTTTTTATAGTAGCTGTGCAGTCATATCATTAAGTGACAGTTTTATAGCAGCTGTGCAGTCCTATCATTAAGTGACAGTTTTTATAGTAGCTGTGCAGTCCTATCATTAAGTGACAGTTTTATAGTAGCTGTGCAGTCCTATCATTAAGTGACAGTTTTTATAGTAGCTGTGCAGTCCTATCACTGAGTGACAGTTTTTATAGTAGCTGTACAGTCTTATCATTGAATGACAGTTTTTATAATAGCTGTGCAGTACTATCATTAAGTGACAGTTCTTGGAGTAACTGTACAGTCATATCATAGAGTGAGAGTTTTTATAGTAGCTGTACAGTCCTATCATAGAGTGAGAGTTTTTATAGTAGCTGTACAGTCCTATCATAGAGTGAGAGTTTTTTAAAGTAGCTGTGCAGTGTGGTGAAATGTGTGTTATGTGGCTGTTGTCTAGGGTATTATTATTATTATTATTTTGCACACACAAGGATACACTTCAGTGATCTCCACAAATGATTAAGCCCAAGAACTCTTGTATAATACAAAATATGAAATTTAATTTACAATATATACAATGACCAATTACTGGGCGGATACCGAGGTGCCCTTATGTTAACTTATTTTAACAAATAGTGAATAGGCTATCTAGATGTCATCATTACGGCCTGCCCTATGCCAATGTTTCTTTATATATAATACTTAAATTAAAGGTGTGTAGTCCCCGGTCACTGGTGGTCTGCTGCGCCGTGCTGGATGACGTCAGCTCTCGAGGTCAGTCCCGCCCCTAGCGCTGAGATGTTCTACGGTGTCTGTATCACGCTGCGACCTACTTCTGTCACCAGGCGACGTGATGACGGTGCTCTCGGACTGGTGGGTCTCTCGTGTTGACAAACCTGAAGCAGTCAGCTGAGTTTATAAACAATGACGTGGTCGGCTGAGTTGATACACAATGCCGTGGTCAGCTGAGTTGATAAACAATGACGTGGTCAGCTGAGTTGATAANATCGGCCTAACTCACGGAGATACAGGTGATTAGGTCCGATGTAGCCTTAGGAGATCTGCTAGTGTCCTAGCTGACACGGACGCTAGTTGCTGTCTCGTGGCAAGGGTAGCACTCCTCTCTACAGCAATCATACACAAGAAGGGGGACGGTGGTCCGACAGCTTCAAGTGTGTACAGCAATCATACACAAGAAGGGGGACGGTGGTCCGACAGCTTCAAGTGTGTATTATCTCTGGTCGTATTCCGGGAATTCAGACGTAGGCTATCTGACTCAGGGGTACCACGAACCAGTCTATGGAAATAGAAATAAGACTCGGGGAATCTTCTATTTCATAGATCTATGACTTTCCTCCTTCCACGACAAGCCGTTCAGAGCAAGCCGCCAGAAGGGGATAACAATTTTGACGTACTAATTTGATTTATTTTGTATGCTTACAGTCACGGGCGTCGGCCTATTTGGCGAACGCCTCACACGTGAGTTCAGCAATTTAATAGAACGATCTACATAACTAAAGATATAATTAGACATCCACACACGCTGCTCCACCTATTTGGTGGAGATCGCGTGTGCAGGCATATTATAATTTAAGCAAACATGTTATTGTGAAAACAATATACATGGGTCCCAACACGGTACAATGTGTCCCGTGGGGTAATAAATCCATGTCAATCGGACATGATTGATATCAACCGGCCATAACAAAATACAAGTGATAATCAATAATGCATGAATAAAATAAGATAAGAGTTCACTCTTACTAGACTGGTGACTGCTGGCTTTCCCTCGATATATCACGGTGACCGATCTTGTCTGAAGAATACCCCGTGGCTGGGCAGTGGAAAAGACTGAATTGGTGTCTGTGCACTGTTTATATTTTGGATGGTCATGTGATTTCCATTATCCTTTATTGGTTGTGTCCAAAAATATGACCAATGGTATTAGGACTACCTTTATTTAGCCCCGTAGCGGAAAGTATGCACGCATATCTGTCAAATTTTGCGATGGCTGGCTACCCCCCCTCCTCTCGGGGTGGTTCAAGGGCTAGGGGTTACTGAGGCTAAAAAGTCCGCACAAATCTTTTCACAAAAGCGCCTATTTGAGATGATTCATCATGATTAATCATAAAATGGAGGACGATGAAGACGAAGTAATCATGGAATGTTGCCTTGCGGTTGTCTAGTAAGAGTGTTGACTCTTGTTATCCTATTGCGTTCCTTTCATTTTTGAATCAGGAGGGTGGTGACTTAGGTAGTCTGGCCCATGATTATCCGTCCCTGGGATATATTCTATCCTGAAGGTGTACGGCTGCAGCAACAACGACCGTCTCATCAGCCTAGCATTCAGTTTCTTGGAAGAGGACAAGAAGGATATAGGGTGATGATCAGTCTGTAGTGTAAACTGCTTGCCGTACAAATAAGGTTGAAATTTTTCAACGGCCCATACGAGAGCTAGACATTCTAGTTCTACGGCCGAGTAATTCCGTTCTGCTTGGTTTAAAACCCGGCTTGCGTATGCAATGGGGAACAATCGAGGTGGATGGTCTCCATCCTCTTCTTGTAGAAGCACTGCGCCTAAGCCAATATGACTGGCGTCGGTCCTGAGGACAAAGTCCTTTTTTCAATTGGGTAGCCTTAGTATAGGCTTCTCCATTAAAGCTGTCTTGAGGTTCATGAAAGCTTCTTCGCACTCGGCGGTCCATCTCACTTTTTCGGGTTGATTCTTCCGGGTCAATCCCGACAAAGGTGATGATAAAAGGTTAAAGTTTGGGATAAACTTTTGGTAGTACCCACACATACCTAAGAAAGATCTCACGTTGGTCTTCCTGATGGGTCTTGGAGCTTCGCGTAAGCGGTTTATCTTTTCCTGGTCAGGCATGATTAAGTTTTCTTGAATCATGTGTCCCAGGAATTTAATACGGGAAAATCCAATCAGACATTTGGATGGCCTGGCTGTCAATCCCGTTTCCCTAAGTCTGGACAATAATATCGTAACGGTTTCTAGGTGTTCTGTCCATGTTTCAGATGCTATCGAAATGTCATCTATGAAATTAAACAATCCGGGTCTTTGTATGGGATCTAATAATTTCCGTATCATCCGTGTAAACACGCTGGATGCATTACTTAGTCCAAACGGCACGGTTTGGAATTCAAAATGGCCTTGGGCCTTGCTTAAGGCTAGCATAGGTCTACATGCAGGATCCACTTCGATTTGGTAGTATCCTCGACTTAAGTCCAGTTTGCTAAAGTACTTAGCTTTGCTCAGATTGGCAAAGATGGTGGCAGGTTCAGGTAGTGGCTCCGCTTGGAATTGTACCACGGCGTTCAATCGCCTGAAGTCAATACACATACGGTGGCTCCCGTCCTGCTTCCTTACCAATATTACAGGTGCACTGTATGGTGATGTGGATGGAGCAATTATGCCCATCCTGAGCAATTCCTTAACTTCATTTTCTACCACTTCAGCCTTGGCATGAGGCATAGGGTAGGGTTTTACTCTGATTGGTCTGTCATCGGTAAGCTTCATACTGAACGTTTCCAGGTTGGTCCTACCTGGTTGATCAGTTAACATGTCGGGGAATTCCCGTAGCAATGCATGGGTTTCACATTGTTGTTTTGGAGTTAATTCTGAGCATACCGATACTTCCTTGACTCCTTCTTTCTGCCTTAAAGGACATTCGGTAACTCCCTTAGTTCCTCCTGTTTCTTCCGCTATGGATATGGCTACTAGCGTCTGGCATTCAGGCTCTCTCTCCATGTACTTCTTCAATAAATTTACATGGTACATTTTTTTCCTTTTTGCCCATTCTTATTTTATAGTTCGTAGCTAATATTCTTTGGGTGACTTCATATGGACCATGCCAACAAATCTGAAGCTTGTTGGTGTTTTTGGGGAGTAGCAACATAACCTTATCGCCCACCTGCAGTTCCCTTTCCTTAGTTCTCTTATTGTAGTTTCTTTCCTGCCGTTGGCGCGCTTTCTTTAGGTTTTCCAACGCCAATGCCCTCACCAGCTGAAGTCTTTCACTTAAGTCCTGTACGTACTTGGGAACAGTCTTAGCTTCTTCCTCCAGTTCCTCTTGGGTTTAGTTCTGCCTCAAAATCTCTAAAGGCCCTCTGGGTTGTGACACACATATAACTTGATAGGGCGAGTAATTAGACTTGCCTGAGGTGCCTCTCTATATGCGAAGAGTGCAGCGGGTAAATACATATCCCACTCTTCGGGTCTTCCATCAGATAATTTCTTTAGCATCGCCACCAGAGTGGCATTGAACCTTTCCACTAATCCGTTTGCTTGTGGAATGTACACTGATGATTTTATGTGGGTAGTGTTGAAGGTGTGGTAAACCTCGGACATCAACTTTCCGGTAAACTGAGATCCGTTATCGGTTAAGATGACCTCCGGGAAACCAATATGGGCGAATATGTTGAATAACGCCTCGGCAACGTGTCTGGTATCTATTGAGGGCAGAGCGGTTGCTTCGGCCCAGCGTGATGCTTGGCACACTACGCAGATGATATATGCATTTTTCTTCATAGTCCTGGTTAGTGGTCCTAAGATGGCCACCGAAACTCTTTTAAAGGGGGTGTCAATCAAAGGTGTTTTTCCTAGCGGGACCGGTGGTACGTGGTTCTTTGGGGATCTTTTTTGACACTCTAAAATGACGATACATATCTTTTTATGTCCTTGGTGATTCCAGTCCAATAATAGTAATAACAGATTCTCTTGATGGTCGCCCCATGTCCTTGGTGGCCGCTCATGGTCGAGTCATGACCTATCTTCAAAACTTCGGGTCGGTGATTTATAGGAACTATGATCTGGCTTCTTGAGTTCTCACCTTCCTTGAATTTCCGATAAAGTAGTCCAGACTTCAAATGAAATGGGTGTTTACCGTTGTATGGCTTCTTCCCTTCGGCGTATTCGAACCACCTTGACAGGGATGGATCGCTTCTTTGGGCTGCTCTCACCTCCCCTGGGGTGTTATTATGAATCATGTCATTGGTTCCTTCGGGATTCATAGATCGGGTTGTTACTGGAGCAACAACCATTGGATGCTCTGGTTTCCCTAGATACACGTATCTGCATCCCAATATCAGGTCGTATACGGGTGCATCCATCACAGCAGCTCTAATCTTTCCTTGCACATATTTTGAGTTTACTTGAATCCTGGCCACAGGTAGTGTTTCTGGTGGGCTTTTTGAATTTGCGCTTTGGACCACAATCGTTTCATCGGTCATGTCCTCCTCATTGACAAGTGACCGTTTGACAATAGCATCATATGAACAACCTGTGTCGTTCAGGCAACTTGCTGGTCGGCCATTGACTAATACTTCCTCACACGCGGGTGTAAGATGCCTATTTGATTCTTCAGTAGGGTGACATACTTTCACCGCTCCCAATCGGTGCGCTGGTTGCTTGGGGGTTGTGGCGCCTGGGTTGGGTGTTGGAGGTTTCCTATTTCTGCAATCACTACTGTTATGAGAAGATGATTGGTGATATTCGCACCAGGTACGGTTCCTACCTGATGGATAATGTGATGGGGTTTTTCTTTCCACATTAAATTTTCCACCGTTATAATTGCTAGATTGGTTGAAGGTTCGGGGTGGGGAAAATCGTTCTCTTCCTTCCCTCGGTGTCTTGTCATTCCTTGAGCTAGTGTTAAATCTCTGTCGGAGGTCCCTATATTCTTTGTGGGCAGCGGTAAATCTGTCCGCCATCTCCTTCATCTTATCTATTTGTGTGACTCCCTCTTCATCAATGAAAATTCGGAGTTCTGGGGTCATACAGTCCCTCAGCTGTTCCCCTAACATCATCTCGATAACTCCCTGGTATGTCTCTGGATGTTTACCCAAAGTTCTCCACTTGTTGAGATACTTCCTCAGTCGCTCTAACAGTTGACCATAGGTTTCTGACTTCTCTAGTCTAGCTGTTCGGAATTTCTTCCTGTAGGTGTTTGCAGTTAGCTCGTACCTAACCAGAAGTGCTGATCTCAATGCGGCATAATTCCTGGCGTCCCATTCAGCCAGTTTGGAATATACCTCATAAGCCTTGCCCTTTAGAGCGTGAGACAAACGCAAGTTCCATTTCTCCTCCGGGAGTTCATACATCTTAGCCAGCTGTTCGAACCGATCTAGATATACTTCGATAGACTCTATTTTCTCGTCGAACGGATCAAGCGGGAACAATAGTGATTGGTGCACTTGCCCTGTCCTAGAATCCAATACCAAACTAGTTAAAGGTGCTTCAGTCCTTTCTTTCTTGGCCTTTTCCCTTTCTATTTCTAATTCTAATACTCGCAATGCATGCGCTCTTTCTGCGGCTTCTTTTTCCTTTTCCATCTCTCGCTCAACTCTTTCCTTGTCCCTCGCAACAAACGACTCCACTTCTTCCTTGATGTACTGTACCAATTCTGGTCCACTCAAACCAAGTGATTCGCCTTCCTTTCGGGCCTCTGCTCTAACCTCTGCCTTTGCTCTTACGAAGTCTGCCATTTCCGCCTTTTTTTAATACAAGACAAACTATGACCCAGTCCAGCAGAGTGAACTCCAATCTTGTATTGTGCTTAGTTAGCTAAATATTTAAGGATAACAATGCTTAACTAACAAAATTTTTTTAAGCAGTTTAAACTAATTAACTTAATAGAAACATGAGCTATAGGCAAGATGATGATGAATATTCCTACTATTACTAAGTTTAGGTCATATCAAGTGCAAGAGATCACTGGTACACTGAACTAAGATCCCGGACGCAGGTCCCCATTTATACCCTTGTGGTGAAATGTGTGTTATGTGGCTGTTGTCTAGGGTATTATTATTATTATTATTATTATTTTGCACACACAAGGATACACTTCAGTGATCTCCACAAATGATTAAGCCCAAGAACTGTTGTATAATACAAAACATGAAATTTAATTTACAATATACACAATGACCAATTACTGGGCGGGTACCGAGGTGCCCTTATGTTAACTTATTTTAACAAATAGTGAATAGGCTATCTAGATGTCATCATTACGGCCTGCCCTATGCCAATGTTTCTTTATATATAATACTCAAATTAAAGGTGTGTAGTCCCCGGTCACTGGTGGTCTGCTGCGCCGTGCTGGATGACGTCAGCTCTCGAGGTCAGTCCCGCCCCTAGCGCTGAGATGTTCTACGGTGTCTGTATCACGCTGCGACCTACTTCTGTCACCAGGCGACGTGATGAAGGTGCTCTCGGACTGGTGGGTCTCTCGTGTTGACAAACCTGAAGCAGTCAGCTGAGTTTATAAACAATGACGTGGTCGGCTGAGTTGATACACAATGCCGTGGTCAGCTGAGTTGATAAACAATGACGTGGTCAGCTGAGTTGATAACCAATGAAGCAGTAAGCTGAGTTGATAAACAATGACGTGGTCAGCTGAGTTGATGAACCAAGTGTAGGATGAGATGTCGATCGGGGTCGACCTTACACGCTGGAACTTCTATCCACGTGCTGGCTAAGGATCTTCGTCCTATGGACGGCTTCGGTACACCGGCGAAAAGAAACACCGATAACCGGACGGTTGCAGAGCACAGGGTTCTGTGACGACTCTACAGCAATCATACACAAGAAGGGGGACGGTGGTCCGACAGCTTCAAGTGTGTACAGCAATCATACACAAGAAGGGGGAAGGTGGTCCGACAGCTTCAAGTGTGTAGTACCTCTGGTCGTATTCCGGGAATTCAGACGTAGGCTATCTGACTCGGGCGTACCAGGAACCAGTCTATGGAAATAGAGATAAGACTCGGGGAATCTTCTATTTCATAGATCTATGACTTTCCTCCTTCCACGACAAGCCGTTCAGAGCAAGCCGCCAGAAGGGGATAACAATTTTGACATACTTATTTGATTAATTTTGTATGCTTACAGTCACGGGCGTCGGCCTATTTGGCGAACGCCTCACACGTGAGTTCAGCAATTTAATAAAACGATCTACATAACTAAAGATATAATTAGACATCCACACACGCTGCTCCACCTATTTGGTGGAGATCGCGTGTGCAGGCATATTATAATTTAAGCAAACATGTTATTGTGAGAACAATATACATGGGTCCCAACACGGTACAATGTGTCCCGAGGGGTAATAAATCCATGTCAATCGGACAGGATTGATATCAATCGGCCATAACAAAATACAAGTGATAATCAATAATACATGAATAAAATAAGATAAGAGTTCACCCTTACTAGACTGGCGATTGTTGGCTCTTCCTCGATATAGCACGGTGACCGATCTTGTCTGAAGAATACCCCGTGGCTGGGCAGTGGAAAAGACTGAATTGGTGTCTGTGCACGGTTTATATTTTGGATGGTCATGTGATTTCCAGTTGTGTCCAAAAATATGATTAATGGTATTAGGACTACCTTTATTCAGCCCCATAGCGGAAAGTATGCACGCATATCTGTCAAATTTTGCGATGGCTGGCTACCCCCCCCCCTCCTCTCGGGGTGGTTCAAGGGCTAGGGGTTACTGAGGCTAAAGAGTCCGCACAAATCTTGTCACATGCAGTCCTATCATTGAGTGACAGTTTTAATAGTTGCTATGCAGTCATATCCTTAAATGACAGGTTTTATAGTAGCTGTGCAGTCATATTATTAAGTGCAAGTTTTTATAGTAGCTGTGCATTCCTATCATTAAGTGCATGTTTTTATAGTAACTGTGCAGTCCTATCATTTAGTGCAAGTTTTTATAGTAGCTGTGAAGTCCTATCATTAGGTTCAAGTTTTTATAGTAGCTGTGCTGTCCTATCATTAAGTGCATATTTTTATAGTAGCTGTGCAGTCCAATCATTTAGTGCAAGTTTTTATAGTAGCTGTGCAGTCCTATCATTAAGTGCACGTTTTTATAGTAGCTGTGTAATTCTATCATTGAGTGACAGTTCTTTTAGTAGACGTGCCGTCACATCCTTGAGTAAAATTTCTTATAGTAGCTGTGCAGTCATATCATTAAGTGACAGTTTTTTATTGTAGCTGTGCAGTACTATCACTGAGTAACATTTTTATAGTAGCTGTGCAATACTATCCTTGAGTAACATTTTTTATAGTACCTGTGCAATACTATCCTTGAGTAACATTTTTATAGTAGCTGTGCAATACTATCCTTGAGTAAGATGTTTCACCACAGGCTTAGCCCCCGAGTTATGAGCTTCCATTTATTGCCTTTTCCCTAGCTCTTCTGAATGTAATCTCCACAATATTTTGCTCTTCTGCTACTATGAAACCCACTTTGAAACTAAGCGCCACTCGGATCGGTCTTGTGCCTTACTCTCCTAGTCGTTTGTGCTGCACTGGTTTCTTTCATGTCCCTTTGGCAGACATCTTTACATCACAGACCCGGCTGTCCCTTTGGCAGACATCTTTACATCACAGACCCGGCCGTCTATTTGGCAGACATCTTTACATCACAGACAGGCCGTCCCTTTGGCAGACATCTTTACATCACAGACTCGGCCGACTTGAAGTCCCCGGCCGAATTGAAGTCCCCGGCCGACTTGACGTCCCCGGCCGACTTGAAGTCCCCGGCCGACTTGAAGTCCCCGGCCGACTTGAAGTCCCCGGCCGACTTGAAGTCCCCGGCCGACTTGAAGTCCCCGGCCGATTTGAAGTCCCCGGCCTAGGCATTGATCTGATAAGCATTAACAAGTTACAAAATAATAACACACGTGGCCATAGCAGGATGAAGATCATTTATACCTTATACATTTATAACATTAAGTTATATATATAAGACTAAAGGAATTCAATTTCATAAACAGTTGAAGCTTTTCTATAAGAGTTTGGGTCCTACTGAATCATCATAAACCTGGCCTTATATAAGTCCTTTAGTTAACTCAGTACACAAAGTTTTTTTTGTGGCTGTAAGAGTTTGGAACCCAGTGAATCATCATAGCGCTGGCCTTATATAAGTCCTTTAGTCAACTCCGTAAACCAAGTTTTTTTGTGGCTGTAAGAGTTTGGAACCCAGTGAATCATCATAGCACTGGCCTTATATAAGTCCTTTAGTTAACTCAGTAAACCAAGTTTATCTGTGGCTGTCGTCCTGTAATGGCGACTGGTCAACATATGAGGTGCGGAAACAGATTTAAAACATACAGAGAAACAAAATCAATGTTAAAATAATACAATAGTTAAACAGCTGGAAATATTTGTTGTCAAACCTTGTAAACTTATCACTACTAATATTGAGTTTAAAAACATTCATGTTATTAATAGTCTATCCCTCTAATACACCTGATATGTTATTGTAAATGAATTTATACACAAATCTGAAAATAGCACCAAAAAAAAATCAGTGGCATTATTACTTTTGTCTAAAACTATGTAAATAGAAATATCATTTAAATACTCATATCACACATCTTTTACAATGTAGACAACACCACACATGTTATCGTTTCTGAATTGATCTAATGTAGACAAAACTACACATATTATCGGTTTTTTTTTAATTTGTATAATATAGACAGCACTCAAAATGTTATCGTTTCTTAATCGATATAATGTAGACCACACTGAGCATGTTACAGTTTCTTATTTTATATAAAATAGACAACACTACACATGTTATAATTTCTTATTTTATATAATGTAGACATAGCTACACATGTTTTCTTAATTGATATAATGTAGACCACACTGAGCATGTTACAGTTTCTTATTTTATATAATATAGACAACACTACACATGTTATAGTTTCTTATTTTATATAATGTAGACATAGCTACACATGTTTTCTTAATTGATATAATGTAGACCACACTACACATGTTATTGTTTCAAAAATTGATTTAATGTAGATAACACTACACATGTTATTGTTTCTTAATTGATGTATACAAGATACAAAAAGAAGCAAACAAAGAGTACACTCCCTTTTAAGTCCATGTCAGACTATGGAGCAAGTGAAGTAGAGTTGACAAGTTTCATTTAGCCACCACTAACGGGCAAGGAATTGTGTGAGTAGCAAAATTTCCTAGGGTCTTGCCAGTGCCGAGGTTCGGACCCGTGATTTCTTTTTTCGGAATGTATGTAAATCGGTATCTTTACAAATGAAATTTTATATTTGGTACAGAAAAGATAATCAATACAAAATTTCTAGTTAGTCTAGGAATTTCATTTAATTAACATTGGTTTCAGACCCAACATACCACATAATACATGCCCTCCCCCCTACCATTAAATTAACATTGGTTTCAGACCCAACATACCACATAATACATGCCCTCCCCTACCATTAAAT
This sequence comes from Radix auricularia, assembly GCA_002072015.1. Classification (NCBI taxonomy): domain Eukaryota; kingdom Metazoa; phylum Mollusca; class Gastropoda; family Lymnaeidae; genus Radix; species Radix auricularia. The sequence continues at coordinate 121,533 of MUZC01000403.1, read as the reverse complement.
TAACATTGGTTTCAGACCCAACATACCACATAATACATGCCCTCCCCCCTACCATTAAATTAACAGTGGTTTCAGACCCAACATACCACATAATACATGCCCTCCCCCCTACCATTTTAAGAAGTACCAAGGGTAAATTCGGTTTCAAGAAATGCTTTTTTAAAACATGTTTAATCTCCAATGTTATGAATTGTTTGGAATTAGAAAAAATGTAACATGACGATAAATTTTAGCTTTAAACAAATGTTTTCCATGAGGCATAATAACATCATATTAAAGTTTTTGCTAAATTAAGAAATAAAAATTATGATTCTATCACTGTTGTTTTTTATGGGTGTAATTATATTAATAGTTGATTCCAGTTTACATTTTCCCTAAATATGTGTTATCATTCCGCTAATTTTATAATTTATTTCTAATATATTTTTTAAATTATCCGAAGTTAAAATTATATATACATGAAGCCGTGGTGGTTGACTACAGACAACAAACTTTCTGGTAGGTGGAGTGAATGAACTTTCCTAAAACATTACATACAATAATGAAATAGGCCAGGGTCTTGGACTCTCAATACAGCTGGTCGTAAATATTTTTATATGTTCGTCAGTGTTTTGGACTCATATTTTCTACGAATTACTAACAAATTACGACGTTAGTGCATTGATAACAATGAGGTTAATAGTATTTTAAAATGTTGGAATTTACATTTGTTTCAAGTTATGGGTGTTCTATATTACAATTTATAATATTGTGGAGGCCCTGGGGGCGAATTGTCGGCGCTCAGAGGGATGGGTCCTTTGAAGCATGACGGGTGCGGCCGAGGAACGAGGCCAAGCTTGGGTCCTTTAACGTGGACGAGGATTGACCGCGGGCCAGCGGTGTCCTTTGAAGCGGTCAGGGTGCGGGCGAGAAACGAGGCAAGCTTGTGGACGGCAGCAGGCCTGGGTGTGGTAGTCTCGCCAGAGATTGGTTAAGTCAACAAGCTTGACCGTGTCTTATGAAAGACTGACGGGTACATAACACGGGGAGAGTTTGGGACATCGGGACAGATAGACGGAGAGAGATGTAGTGATAGGACAGAGAGAGTTATGGACACACAGAGAGACAGACGGAGATAGGGATAGGCAGTGTTAGGACAGACGACTTTAGTTAGGGATGAGTTATTCCAAGTTAAGGAATTAAACATGATTAATTTGTAAATTCGGTCTTGGAGTTTCAGTGTTTGATTAATAAGTTAACAAGTGTGTGACAAAATCCTTCACAAATGGTGGCAGCGGTGGGATGCGACCTTGCAGCGTCTCCCAGGAGTAGTTAAGCCTTGAAGTCTTCAAAGTAATTGGCAACGTCCCCTAAGAGATCGTAACACAGAGGATGTAGCAGAAAACATGAGGTAGTTCGTTCGTCAAGTTACTACCCGTATGATGTGTTACGATAAGCAGATTTACAGCGATGGAGGCAACCCATCGAATCACCGTACAGCGAGAACTCTGACTGGCAAATCTAGTGCCAAATTTCGTAGTGATTTTCTTTCATTCAACGCATAGAGCCGGGAACAAACTAACAATTAGTAAGAGTCAATCCCGGAGGAGATGTCAGTAAAGTGACTGACCATTGGAGCATCGAGGCGGGAGGATAAGTGTCCAGTTACCAACTGCGAGACGTGTAATTTAACGGCTCGTACAAATCTTGACATGTCGCCTGACATGGCAACTCCATGTTGTGATTCGTGAGTGTCGTCGTACAAAAACAAACTACGTTTGCAGAATAACTCTTTGGAGCTCGGGGATTTCGCCTGACATTGGCTTAGCTAACAGCCTAGTGGACACTCCTGGCGTTACCAGGAAAAGCAATGTGACACAGGTCACGTCGGGACAGAATTGTAATCAAGAATGGGGGGGGGTCAACCCAGAAGAAGCAAGAAAGGTCGGCACCATGTCTCAACCAATCGGAACCGTTCCAATCATGTTTGGGACAAACTCCTGTTGTACGATTTTGGAGCTGATAAAAGACATGATAGACAATTTACTGAGACTCTTTGGGATACCACAAGTCTACAAGGGCATGGACAATCAGGCTGCTATGGTGGCGTAAGGTAAGGAAAAATTTGATAATTTGTGTGTGTGTAGAGTACAATTATTTATCTTTTTATAACTCTGTCGAAATGTTTAACATGCTTGTGTTTAGCATGTTGTGGGAAATGTCTTGGTTGTTTTGCGTGACAATTTTTGAAATTTATATGATGATGAATTAAGGTTGTACAGGTTTTATAAGTTATGATTATGCACATTTTTCTTTGCTTGATTTGTGTATTTCACTTTAAAAGTTTATTATGAGCAGGTTGATTAATGTTACTATCTGCCGGTGAAGTACGGGTGTACTAATTGGCATCATTTTTTTTGATGGGTCATTTGTGTGTGTAGAGAATTAATGTGTTATAAGCAAGTTATTTAGCTGTAACGTGCTTACAATCGGCCGATAAAGGTTCTATCGGTGTGAATCCATTTTTTTTGGGTTAAGATTTGTGCGTTGATGAATCTTTACCATGATTCTGCTATGTATGAGTTATGAGGGGATGAGGTACAACTTGACGAAGTTGTGAGTTTATTGATATTGCTTTGTGGGACTGTTTATAATTATGTTACGATGTACATATGTTTGATTGTTTTTTAAAGTAGGAAGATGATTAAGAATTATTTGCCCTGTGCATTTTGTGTGGGTGTGTGTTCCTTAATGTTTTACTTCTTACATTGACAGGGTCAATGTTACTTTTGTCATGCGCTTTAAGCCGAGTAAAGCGAGTGACTTGAATTTGGGAGAATTATGAAATTGATTTTATTGTGCTTTGCTGTCGTATGATGTTACGTGAACACTGCTTACTATATGTGTGTTAGTTGTAATGCTGTTAGTTGAATTTTTGAGCATGATGAACTGCTTGAAAATGTTTTGCCGTTTGATGCTAGTTGATTTATGAAGATGAATTGACAAATTGTGTTTATGTAAGGCTAGTACACGAACAAGTTTATGATGAAATGAATTGTTGTGCTTTGTTGGTCGTGCTAAGAGTTGATTTGTGACAAAGATGAGAAGACTTGTGCTTGGACTCGGTTGTTTTAATTTTGCTTTTAATTGATGAAATATGCTTTTATTCAATTATGATGACAGAACCAAGTAATTATGATAATGACATGATTATTTTTGCTTTGTTTTTGTATGCTATTTATTAATTGATCATGATTATGAAATGTCTATGTGTATTTTTATCGTCAGATGTCAGAATCTGACATTAACGTTGTCTGTTAATTTCACTGTAAAAAAGATAGATGTACATAGTTGATGACTAGGGGAACGGTGAGAAATGTATGTACTTTTATGATTTATGTGTCTCGTGCATTGTTTGGATGTATTTTGAAGTGTACGAATTTTTATCCATTATATGTTCTACATGTAACTTATGTAAATTTCCCCCTGCTTATGTTTTATAAGGTTGCTTCTCTAATGTTGTTAAATTGACCATGTGACATGGACCTGACTGACACACGTTAGTGGGGTGAGACAGTATAGAGGGGTAGGGATGGAGTCATGTAGAATGGTGAGGGCCAGGTTGTGTTGGCGTGAAACACAATAGCTCTCGGTGTATTTGTTTTGAATTGTTTTGCCAGAGGGTCTTAGTCACTCGAAGCCAATTTAAGCAAACATATGCCCAGATGTTACTTATGGTTACTTGATGTCGAGGACGACATAAGTTTTGTGAGCAGGGGAAGTGTGTGGAGGCCCTGGGGGCGAATTGTCGGCGCCCAGAGGGACGGGTCTTTTGAAGCTGGATGGGTGCGGCCGAGGAACGAGGCCAAGCTTGGATCCTTTGATATGGCCGGCGACGGACGACAAGCTTGGGTCCTTTAAAGTGGACGGGGATTGACCACAGGCCAGCGGTGTCCTTTGAAGCGGTCAGGGTGCGGGCGATAAACGAGGCAAGCTTGTGGACGGCAGCAAGTCTCGCCAGACATTAGTTAAGTCAAACAAGCTTGACCGTGTCTTGTGAAAGACTGACGGGTATATAAGACGGAAGAGTTAGGGACATAGGAGGGATAGACGGAGAGAGATGTAGTGATAGGACAGAGTTAGGGAGACACACATGGATTCGGACAGACAGACGGAGATAGGGATAAGCAGTGTTAGGACAGACGACTTTAGTTAGGGATGAGTGTTTCCAAGTTGAGGAATTAAACATGATTAATTTGTAAATTCGGTCTTGGAGTTTCAGTGTTTGATTAATAAGTTAACAAGTGTGTGACGAAATCTTTCACAATATATTACAAGCAAAAACATTTCATTTATACTTTTTTATATTATATATATTATATATATATGTATTATATTATTATATTATATTATTT
>MUZC01000403.1:40739-77435 GCA_002072015.1 Radix auricularia | reverse complement strand
ATGTATATCAAATATTACCAAGAACCAACAGAACCTTGAGGTGTAGAGATGTTAATGTAAATCAAATATTATCAAGAACCAACAGAACCTTGAGGTGTAGAAATGTTAATGTATATCAAATATTATCAAGAACCAACAGAACCTTGAGGTGTAGAAATGTTAATGTATATCAAATATTATCAAGAACCAACAGAACCTTGAGGTGTAGAAATGTTAATGTATATCAAATATTATCAAGAACCAACAGAACCTTGAGGTGTAGAAATGTTAATGTATATCAAATATTATCAAGAACCAACAGAACCATGAGAGGTGTAGAAATGTTAATTTATATCAAATATTATCAAAAACCAACAGAACCTTGAGGTGTAGAAATGATAATGTATATCAAATATTATCAAGAACCAACAGAACCTTGAGGTGTAGAAATGTTAATGTATATCAAATATTATCAAGAACCATAAGAACCTTGAGGTGTAGAAATGTTAATGTATAGCAAATATTATCAAGATCCAAAAGAACCTTGAGGTGTAGAAATGTTAAAGTATATCAAATATTATCAAGAACCAACAGAACATTGAGGTGTAGAAATGTTAAAGTATATCAAATATTATCAAGAACCAACAGAACCTTGAGGTGTAGAAATATTAATGTATATCAAATATTATCAAGAACCAACAGAACCTTGAGGTGTAGAAATGTTAAAGTATATCAAATATTATCAAGAACCAACAGAACATTGAGGTGTAGAAATGTTAATGTATATCAAATATTATCAAGAACCAACAGAACCTTGAGGTGTAGAAATGCGGTTGGTCAAAGTGTCATCACTCACGATGAATTAATCCGAGTTTGTCAGATCCATATCAATGGAAATAGAGAATTGAACATTTTATTGTCACCACTTTTGATGGTGTCACCCGAGCTGTTAGCACCTCCCACACCCTTTAGTGACAAGATGTATGTCCAGAAAATGGATATTAGTAAAGCTTTTTAGTATATAAAAAACACCGTAAAATTTAAATTTTTTCATATTAAATCATTTACATACGAGACAGAACTATAAATATATTAACCATAATACGAAGGGCAAAACATTCCGAAATTACAAAATATTATTTATGTCTCTTAAAACATGTTTAATGTAATGCGCATCTGTCGTAAATATATTTGTAAAAAATTAAAGTCAATATGGCACATTATTTGTTTTAGGATAAATAGGGCATACAGATTTAGAGACGTGTGTCACATTACTTGTATTAGGATAAATAGGGCATACAGATTTAGAGACGTGTGTCACATTACTTGTATTAGGATAAATAGGGCATACATGTTTAGAGAGTTGTGTCACACTATTTGTATGAAGATAAATAGTACAAACAGATTTAGAGAGTTTTGTCACATTCTTTGTATGAAGATAAATAGGGCATACATGTTTAGAGAGTTGTGTCACACTATTTGTATGAAGATAAATGGGACAAACAGATTTAGAGAGTTTTGTCACATTATTTGTATGAAGATAAATAGGGCAAACAGATTTAGAGAGTTGTGTGACATTATTTGTACCAACATAAATAAGCCACACATATTTAGAAAGTTGTGTCACATTATTTGTACCAAAAAGAAGGCACACAGATTAAGAGAGTTTTGTCACATTTTTTATATAAAGATAGACAGGGCTCACAGATTTAAAGAGTTGTATCACATTATTTGTATGAAGATAAATAGTATTTGATATTTTCATGACTTGAGGATACAATATGCTTTTCGCATACAAAGAAATATTTAAGCAACACAAAGATACTGATTATTCTCATTAGTTTTGAAAATTTTAAGATTACAAAGATTTCTTTGTAAAAGAGATATCTACAATTTATAATTCTACCAGTTTGGTCCATCAAATGTGTTTTTAATCTAATACGTCAGTAATTGTTTTTCTTGGTGCCAAGTTTACGGGGAATCCAATTTGTATACAAATATTTATAGTGCAACAATAATATTTGAAACTAAATTAGTGTAGAAATAATGTCTGTATTTTGTCAGTCAGAAAAATTACATTATTTTAAAATTATTATTTTTCGCAACTTCTGATTTGTATTATTGTGTATTGCTCGTAATCGCTGCACCAACATGCTCCGATTACAAAATATGTTAACATTTTGTTATTCTTAAGAAAATGTATGTTAGAAAGTAAAAAATAGTTTAACCTTCTTTAAAATTTTATCTAAAATACCTGGATACATTATTATAAACTTGTGTAATTTTTATTTATTTTTTTTAAAGAGGAAAATTAATTTTAAATGTAGTATACATCTAACAAATGTAAATAAATAATACACTTTAAATATTACATTATTGATACTTACGTAAACTTTAAAATTATTATAATAAAGTTAGCTTATATGGATGTTTAACTTTGTCAACACACACAACAATCATTACTGTAAGCGAAATGCACATATTATCTAAGTGGCCTGCCACTTAACTCGATCTCTTTAATAAGGGATACATGACTTAAAAATGCTATAATATTCGTCTCATGTAGTAAACACTGAATCTGAAAAAAGCGTAACACTGTCTCCATTTTATGCTATTTTTCTATTTATGATGATCAACAATATTTATAACTAATAAAAAATATAATTAACATAATTTTGTTTGACTTATTTCCAAAATTAATCATAATCAAAATCATTGACGATGAGTATTTTAAACAACTAACTGAAAAAATTAGATCCCAATATCTGACATATTTAATCTAACATGGACGTTTTATCAAAGAATTAATAGTACCAACACTTATCGATAAAGAACATTGTTTGGTAAAGTAAATTAGTTACTGACTGTGAACAAAAACATCGCTGAAGACAAGTTAAAGACAAGCGACTATTTTATTACAATATTGTTTGATGACATGTGGCTTAATACTAATTAAATTAATGTAAAAAGTTTTGGGGATTTAGGCCATGCTCCTAAGAATCAGATGAAAGCACCGGCTCATTGTTTGCCTGTTGGCTAGTGACGCAGCGTTCACTGGTCAATGATTGTGGTGGAATATGTTACAAAATGATATTGAATTATTTATTTTCACAAAAAAAGTTTCCAAAAACTGCCCTTAAATTATAATTTTGATATTCAAATCCATGGAAGTGTAGCAATGGATATTCCCTATTTTATAAGAGCGAAATAAGGCATGTAAACTTCTGTACCTTTTAATATTTTCTTATATGACATATTTGAATACTAGACACGAGTAGACTTTCAGAGGTAACAAGAACAAAAATAAACATGTACTTAATGAACTTAATGAAACAATGAACTTGTCATAGATGAGCCACTGTCACCACTGAAACTAAATCTAACTTAGTTACTTTATTAACATTACTTATTAAGGTTATTTATTATCTATATGTATGTATTTTCAGTGATTAGGGTCATTAAATACAAGAGAAGTAAACAAAGAAATGAACAGAAATACAGAAATTAACAATCTTTTTTTTTCTCTTCCAAAATATATTATAAATATATAATGACAGTAAGAATTTTGACCAAGAAAATACTGGTTCTATTTAAAGAGTCAATTTTTTAATCGATCATTTTCTACAAAACTATTTCAATGTTGCCATCTTTAATATACAAACATTCTAATGTATGTGTATTTTATCAATCTTTGTGTATGTGACTCTTCTTAGTATATTATCAGAAATTGAACAATGTGCATGTGCTATAGGCGGAGATTTGGTAGTGCTGGATATTTTTAAAAAGTCATCAAGTCCACACACTTGAGAATGGCCCACAAAGTAGCGTCCGAATTTCTTATAAAACATACAACATTACACCATAATCATATATGTGTAGAAATTATCAATTTAGTTCCCCTGGGCCAAAAAACCCTACAAGTTTCTAGCTACGCCACTGTGTATGTGAGTATTTTTAAGTACTATCTTAGTCAGCAGTAAGTGTCAAAGGTTAAAAAGTCTAGTAAATAATGTGTATATAACTAGCATTAGTGTATTGTCTCAGTCTCAATATAACCTTTAAAATCACAGTCTGATATATAATGTGTATGTAACTAGCATTAGTGTATTGTCTCAGTCTCAATATACAACAGTCTGATATATAATTTGTATGTAACTAGCATTAGTGTAATGTATCAGTCTCAATATAAACTTTAAAATCACAATCTGATGTATAATGTGTATTTATTTAACTAGCATTAGTGTATTGTGTCAGTCTCAATACAAACTTTAAAATCACAATCTTATATATAATGTGTATGTAACTAGCATTAGTGTATTGTCTCAGTCTCAATATAAACTTTAAAATCACAAGAATCTTGCAGATGTGTAATTGTTTAAAATAATGTTTACATATTTATTTCATATGTTCAATGTATCGAGATTTCAGAGCGCACATTTATTTATCCCCTGAAAAGTATCTCTTTCTTATTTTTAATGAGATATTTTTGTGTACAGCAACCGCCTCATTAAACATTTATATTTATAAATAATGCATACAATTTTTTGACGACGTAACAATGAGAAATACTATAATTGATCAAGTAGTGTGGATAATCCTTTAGGGCGAGGACCAAATTAGAAAGTCCAGACACCAGACTTCCAAATCCAGTCACCAGACTTCCAAGTCCAGACACGTGACTTCCAAGTCCAGACACCAGACTTCCAAGTCTAGAAACCAAACTTAATTGTATCAAATTTAAAACCTTAAACTTGACATTCCGGCAAACTGTTGTCTGACATCTGAGCATACATTTTGTGTAAGAATAGGGCAACAAGCTACCAAGGGAAACAGAAAGCTGACAGGTCACGTGGATATTAACAGTGAAAACAAACAAACAAGGGTATGTTAGGTCTGGATGTTTGTTAGTTGGTAATTTGCTAAAATTTCCTCTTATAGATGTGTGGGTTTGTCTTTTGGACTACAAAAAACAACATCCTTTGCATTTAGCGCATTTTTATACATGTCACGCATGTCTTATTTGTAGTAAAATCAATAGAGCTAACGTGTATTATTATGAAGTAAACTAGTGACTCAAGAAATCGTGGATATTTAAGAGAGGTTAATCCCTAATTTATATATATATATACCAGCTGTTATGTTCATCAATGATCCCCAAGATTTTTATTTTACTTTAGGTTTACATGAACAGCATCATACGTTAACAGGGGCTGTCGGTAGAATCACTATGTAACTATAGGTTTACATAAACAACATCATACGTTAACAGGGGCTGTAGGTAAGTTCACTTTTTTTACAAAAGCTTAAGTAACTGATCCTATTTTGTAAAATGTCAAATATTAAATTTTATGGAATACACATACAGTATTTTTAATTGTAAGCCTTTAAATCTACTTTTTACTGGGTTTCCTTTTCAAAAATTAAAACATAAGCTTAAACAATGGCGTCATGTGATATTATTTTATTGAGAGATACACTAAACGCTTTTAAAACGGCTGTGTACCAATATTTTATTTCCAAAGAATTCTGTCATTTCTAAGTACGTTACACACCTCCTGATGAACACATTGTATGAAAATATAAGCTAAAACAATGACAACATATTGTTACGGATAAAATTAATGAGTGAGTGGCTTGTGAAATTATATAATTTATTATCATTGTCGATGAAATGATGTATATTATTTCACATTTGTTTGATAATAAGAAGTATTATACTTTATTTAATGTTATTTATGGACTTCATTTTTGACGAAATCATTGACGTCATTTATTGAGATGAAGAGCATGACCTCTTATCGCTAAAATTCGTGAGGGCATTCAAGTAGCGGAAGCCAACCACACAGCTAGGAGTGAGAAAAAGAAGAGCCAGGAGAAAGGGAAACGGGGGAAGAGGGCAACCAGAAGCCATGTATATATATTGACAAGATTTTTTGACGTGAATTTGGTACTTGATTTATTGACTTGATTTATTGACGTGAATTAGGTACTTGATTTATTGACGTGAATTAGGTACTTGATTTATTGACGTGAATTAGGTACTTGATTTATTGACGTGAATTAGCTACTTGATTTATTGACGTGAATTAGGTACTTGATTCATTGACGTGAATTAGTTATATAATTTATTAACGTGATTTATTGATGTTATTTATTGACGTGAATTGGATACTTGACTTATTAACGTGATTTATTGACGTTATTTATTTTCGTGATTTATTTTCGTGATTTATTGACGTGAAATGGTTACATGAGTTATTGAAGTGAATTAGGTACTTGATTTATTATCGTGATTTATTGAATTGATTTATTGTTGTGAATTTGGTTAGTTGATTCATTGACGTGAATTAGTTATATAACTTATTAACGTGATTTTTTGACGTGATTTATTGACGTGAATTTGTTACTTGATGTACTGAAGTATTTTATAACTTGATCTATTACCGTGATTTTTTTATGGGAATTTGGTATTTTGATTTATTGAAGTGAATTAGGTACATAACCAATTTACGAGATTTATTGTTGTCAATTAAGGAAATTTATTTATTGACGTAATTTATGGACTTCATTTATGTGTTAAAATGACTTACTTTCCTAGAATATGTATCTTAGTTTAGATAATATTATTTGTGATCTGACATGAGCCACTCTTTAAGACTGTCAGTACACGACCGCACAAAGTGTCATGTTAAACTTTGGTGTTTGGGAAGATAATAGAAAAACAAGGCCGATTAACTTTCTATATTTAAACATTTTTTACCACAACATTCGTTGGGTAGGAAAAAATCAATTTAAAATATTAAATATCTCAAAAGTGTTCGAGGGGGATCGGTCATACACTAAATAAAACATGCTTCTAATATAACAAACAAACCCTGAAATGGAACCTACAGGGTAAACGGAAAATAGGCCGAGCATTGGAGGCAGACATCTAGAGAATGCGAGGCAGACATCAAGAGAATGTGAGGCAGACATCAAGAGAATAGGAGGCAGACATCAAGTGAATTGGCCACGACTGGAAGATCCTGGAGAAACTGGCCCAGGATAGAGATGCCTGGAGGTCTCTTGTACGTGGCCTATGTCCTAGGAGTAAGTGCAGACACCGAAGATGACCGATGGATGTCCCTAATGAACGAGAAGGCTCAACAACAAACTCAACAACTTGCTGGTAGTTTCTTTGTTCTTAGTTGGGTGTGTCAGTCTCCATTTATGTAGTAAACACATTTTTTTATTTGATTATCGTACTTTGAAACATGTAATGCATATATAATACTTGTGAATTCAATAGACCCGAAGTGTGAAAATATTTGGTAAGACGTCAAATAAGAAATCGTTACAGTATAAGACATAAGATTATTATCTTCAACATTGTTGGATGACACCATTTTTTCGTTCGTCCGTCGAATCGACGAAGACCACTTTAGTAATCCGAGGATTGCTGGGACTTGTTTTGCCTATGTGTAGGGCAGATGGCTGACAAGGCCGATCCTGGCACGGAAAGTTAGGGAACAGAAGGGAAATTGGATGAGTTGATTGTCTCCGGGCTTGCCTCTTCTTTTCTGCGTCGTTAATCCTGTTTGCCTCGCATGTCCTGGCACCTTCATGGATGGATTGGTGCCAGATGGACAGATCCACGCAGCTTCCTCTCAAGTGTTTGGGTTTATTGCAAACGCTTTCAGAGACGCTTTCAACGTGACTTTAAAGCGGTTCTTTTGTCCACCATGGGACCGCTGGCCATGCTGGACTCGCCATAGAAGAGTCTCTTTGGTAGTCTCTCATTTGGCATTCGAGTTAGGTGCCCTGCCCAGCGAAGCTGTGACTGCATCAGGAGGGGGAAGATGCTGGGGAAGCCAGCTCTGGTTACTACCGTGGTGTCTGGAGTTTTTTCCTGCCACTTAATGCCCAGAATCTTCCTGAGGCTTGGTGTGTGAAAGTGGTTCAGCTTTTTAGCATGGCGTTGATATACGGTCCACGTTTCGAATGCATAAAGCAGTGTAGGGAGCACAACTGCCCTATTTACCTTCATTTTGGTCTGGATGGTAATGCCTCTTCTGTTCCAGACATTCGGGTACAACCTGCCAAAAGTGGAGCTGGCCCTGGCAATTCTGACGTTCACTTCGTCATCGATGGTGACATTTTGTGACAGTGTGTTGCCTAGGTATGTGAAGCGTTTCACTGCGTTGAGTTTATGGTTGTTGACAGTCATGATGGGCTCAGCATAAGGCTTTCCAGGCGCTGGTTGATAAAGGACTTCAGTCTTCTGTGTGTTTATTGTCATACCAAAGTTAGTGCAGGCGCTGGAGAACAGGTCAACACTGCGTTTTATGTCATCCTCTGAGGCAGCATTGAGGGCACAATCGTCTGCAAAGAGCAGGTCCCTGATTGTGTCTGTCCTGACCATGGATTTTTGCCTGAAGCCTCCGAAGGTTGAACAGTTTGCCATCCGTACGGTACCTCAGCTTAACACCAACATCTTCGTTTCTGAAGGCCTGTGTCAGCATGGCAGAGAATATGATGCTGAATAGCGTTGGGGCCAGGACGCATCCCTGCTTGACACAGTTTGTGACAGGAAAAGGGTCAGATGACTCTCCTCTGTCCTGGATTCTGGCCTGCATGCCCTCGTGGAATTGTTGAACCAAGGAAATGAATTTGCTTGGGCAACCATACTTCTCCATGATCTTCCACAAACCCTCTCTGACAACTGTGTCGAATGCCTTGGTAAGGTCAACACAGGTGGAGAAAAGGTCAGAGTTCTGCACTGGCATTTCTCTTGTAGTTGCCTGGCAGCAAAAATCATGTCGATGGTTCCTCGCTCCCTTCGGAAGCCACACTGGCTTTCAGGCAATAGACCTTGGTCAAGATGAGCTGTGAGGCAGTTTAGCAGGATTCTGGCTAGGATCTTTCCTGCGATATGCCTCTGTGGTTGTCACAAACCAGTCTATTTCTCTTTCCTTTATAAAGATGTACAATGGATGCATCTTTGAAATCCTGCGGATCCTCTCTTGCTCCCATATCAAGAGAAATAGCTTGTGGAGCCTTTCAGTTAGGGCTGGTCCCCCTTCCTCGTATACCTCAGCTGGTATGTCATCTGAACCAGGTGCTTTGCCACTTGAAAGTAGATAGATTGCTTTCTGAGTCTTGAGCAAGTTAGGTGGGTAATACAGTGCCTTGTTTGTTGGCACTTGGGGGAGACGATTGATGGCTTCTTCATTGATTGCCGATGGGCGATTAAGGATGTTGTTAAAATGTTCAGCCCACCTCTCCAAGATCTTCCCTTTGTCCGAGATGAGCGTGTTTCCGTTTTCGCTAAGAAAAGGATTTGAGCCTGAGGACGTTGGGTCATACACTTCTCTCAAGGCTTCGTAGAAGTGCTTATAATCACGCCTGTCTGCATAGCATTGGATCTGATCAGCTTTTTTGCTGAGCATATCGTCCTGCATCTGACGGAGTTTCTGCTGTACAGTTCTACGTATGTTGTTGAATGCTTCTCTCCTTGAAGTGGATTTTGAGTTATTGAGGTAAGCTTGGTGGAGTTGGTGTTTTTCATCCAGTAACTGCTTGATGACTTCGCAATTCTCGTCAAACCAGTCCTTATTTTTTCTTGTCTGGGGCCCCAGGGTCTCTGTAGCTGAGGTGTAAATCAGCTCTCTAAGCGATGTCCAATCTGCCTCCACGTTCTGATTTTCCGGGTAGGTGCATCTTAAGCGCTCCTCCAGAGCAATCACGAATGACTGTTTGCCACTGGTGGTCTTCAGCTTGGCAACATTCAGCCGTTTGGGGGCCTTCTTCCCTTGCGGGCGCCGTTTAGGCTCAATACGAATGTTGAGCTTGGAGAGGATGAGGCGGTGGTCTATCCAGCATTGAGCAACGCACATGGACTTGGCCACTCTTACTTCCTGTCTGTCCCTCTTCCTAACGATGACATAGTCAATAAGATACCAGTGCTTCGAGCGTGGGTGCATCCATGATGTCCTATTGCGGGTAGGGAGGCGGAAGATCGTGTTGGTGATTAGCAGTTCATGTTCAGCACAAGTCTGAAGCAGAAGAAGGCCATTTATGTTGCATTGGCGCACTCCATGGTGTCCAAGTACTCCCTTCTAGGCACAGTAGTCCTTGCCAACTCTTGCGTTAAAGTAACCTAGCAAGATGAGCTTGTCCTTCTTTGGAACGTCGGCAATAAGTGCTTGAAGTTCTTAGTAAAACTTTGCCTTGACTTCATCTGGGTTGGTCATGGTTGGGGCGAATGCACTGATGATGGTGACATGCTTCTTACCAGCTAACAGTGGAAATTTCATGGTCATGAGCCTGTCACTCAGTCCTTTGGGGCGTCCAGTCATTTTTCTGACAAGGGTTGTCCTCACCGCAAAGCCAACTCCTGCTTCACGCCGCTCCTCGTTGGGTCTGCCACTCCAGAAGAATGTGTAATCGAAATGAACAATTAGCAATCAAGACATAAGATTATTATCTTCAACATTGTTGGATGACACAATTTGTATGCAAATATTCATAGTACATCAGCAATATTTTGAACTTAATCGGTGAAGTAATTGTGTCTATAATTTGAACGTGAGGAAAAACACTTTATCTTGTGATATAATTTTATTTGCAACATCTGATGCGCATGATTGTGTATGGCCAGCAATCGCTGCACCAAAATGCTCCGTTACAAATATATGTTAACATTGTGTTGTTCTTTAGAAAAGTTAGGATAGAAGGCAAGAAACTTAATCTTTTTTATGCAATTTTAAATTTTATTTACAATACTATACTGTTTGACATTTTTTATAATCTAGTGTTAGTTTAAATTTAAAAAAAACATTTTTCATTTTAGTTATTTTAAAAAGAAGTTGAAGCAATGAGAAATTAAATAAAATTAACATATTAACTTTTTCATCATTTATACTTACGTAAACTTTAAAATTAACTTACAATGTTTAACCTATATGTATGTTTCACTAAATTGATGTACGCGCTATTACTATCTGTTTAAACAATACAGTTATTTCAGTGTCATACCACTGAAGTCGATCCCTATAATTAGGGAAACATTAACATTCAATTGTCATAATTCTCGTCCCAACTAGTTAACACTTATTTCGAAAAAACCCTAATCTCTTCTCTTTTAATACTGTGTCTCACTTTAACTGTTACATTTATTGACACGGGTGTAAATTATAAAATTATTATCTTGAGGTAAATCTTTTATAAATATTTGTCTTTTTACCTGCATAGAATTGATTGCACTATTTTTATAAATGTATATATATGGCATACCCTTAAGCCGTATAATTAGTGATACAATAACGTTCAACTGCTATGATTTTAGTCACAACCAGTTAAAAACAAAATCCGAATAAACCATAACAATGTCTCTATTTTATTCCACATTTCCGTGTATAATGATTCATAATATAGACATAAAATAAACATAATCTAAACTGAAATAGCTACTAACGTACTCAGAAAAATAATTGACGATTAGTATTTTTAAAAATAATTTGTAACAATGTACCCCTACCCTTGACATCTTTTAATCACATCAACATTGTTATAAAAGAATTCATAGTTGTCAAGGAAACATTATAGAGCTATTGGGTTTTCCCTGACATGTCAATGTGGTTACTTATGTTTGGTGGTGTGCGGTGCGCGCGGTATGAAAGCGTATGACGTAAGAGTGTGAACCTGACGTAGTAATAAGGCAGTTGTTGTTGTGAGAGAGAGAGAGAGATAGAGGTCGGTTGGTATATGGAGTTGTACTATGATTAATAAAGATTCCTGTTAGTTCAAGAGCTTTGTGTTCGGTCTGTGTGCGCAAGATGGAGGCGAAGTAACGATCATAACCCGTAGACAATGAATCCCCGACAATAGTACCAGCAATTAGAAATAAAAAACAAAGTTTTGTGAAGTAAAGTAGTTATCGACTACGATCATAATGAATCGATAAAAGATAAGTGACATTTCGTTTCTAAAATTACAAGATTGTGCCGGGACGCCGTGGCATATGTGGTGCCCACTCTTTTTAGGGTGCCTACGGCGCCAACCTTTTTCAAAAGCCCAACTAATTTGTCCTTTTTTGATAAATACTAAATATTAAACTTTCTGAAATGAACGCAGAGTATTTACCATTGGTATTTTGCGCACCATTGCACACCCAACAATGACGTCATCATATTGAATATTTTTACAGCGCTAATCACCTAACGATTTTTAAACTAACTGGTGCAGACTGCGTACATCGTTCCTCGGCGTTCCACATTCAGTGACTTGGACTATTATATTATTTATATTGGATGAAATGTAGCTTAAAACTAACTGATTCATGTCACATATTTTAGGGATGTAGGCCATACGGAGGCTCATGTTCCTACCACATATAACATAAAACTAACTGAATTCATGTCAAATGTTTTAGGGAAGTAGGCAATGCGGGGCTCGTGTCTCAACCACGTCTATACAAGGAAAGATTTTGCTCATTACACTTACTGAAAAGTTTTAAAAGCACTGGAATTAAACAATAATTTATTTTTAATATAATTTTTTTTAAAGGGAAAAATAATTATTAAGTCACGTGCCAGCTTATGAAGCTTTCCGTGCTTACTGTGCCACGCGTGCCATAGGTTCGCAATCACTTATCTAGAATGTAATTTTAAGTAATCTCAAAGTATATGAACATTCAATTAAGATGAAATTTATATGCGAAACTATATTATTACTTCTTGGTCTAATGTAATCCATTCCTGATAGTACATGTATATGAAAATTTGGGCTGTGGATTTTACGATAATTTAATAGAATATTCTTTGATATTTTAATCGATTCATTTAATCGATGAAATTTGATTATCATTAAAGAAAATAATGCTGCTATTGCTTTAAAATATTTATTAGTAGTTAATATTTTTAGTTACACACTTTGACCTCGTATTATTATTATTATTCATTTAGAAGAGCTTACGTTAACAAAAAGGTTAACTTCCTTATTTCTTGCATAGTGTTACGTCACAACACAAAATTTGGGAGCCATGTAGCTAATGGGACTTAACAAATTTCGTAAAATAATTAATTGCCACAAACTTGTAATAATCCCCAATAAATTCATTGTTAAATCCCTTATATTACCTTTACCCTCTTGTCGTGGTTGTATGCCTGGTGAAAAAAAAAACAAAAAACAACAACAAAAGGATCCACTACTCGTTATGTCATCGAGCTTTAATTTTACACATATATGTGTCACATAAGAAGGCATTGCATCAAAATTTTAGATTAAATGAACGCGCCGTATTTGAATTAGTGATCATTTAGTTTATCTCTATACATTTCTATGACTCCATCTGCTATTTTTTACTTCCACATTAAGCTGGAGTTATCTTCAATATTTATTGACCACCCACCCCCCTCGCAGCCGTTTTACAGCAAGTTGAGTTCAGAAACGTTTAGTCAGTAATTGTTTTTATCTCGGTGTGTATAATATTCAACATAATTAATATTTTAAGTTCCTATCATAAATAAGGGATTTATGGTCTCTTTTTACGGGTTATTAAAGTTTTGTTTTGTCAACACACCAAACAACACACCACACTACCAATGTACATGACTCTAACAAGCCACCAAACAACACACCACACTACACCAAACAACACACCACACTACCAATGTACATGACTCTAACAAGCCACCAAACAACACACCACACTACCAATGTACATGACTCTAACTAGCCACCAAACAACACATCACACTACCAATATACATGACTCTAACAAGCCACCAAACAACACACCACACTACCAATGTACATGACTCTAACAAGCCACCAAACAACACACCACACTACCAATGTAAATGACTCTAACAAGCCACCAAACAACACACCACACTACCAATGTACATGACTCTAACAAGCCACCAAACACCACGCTACACATGTAAATGGCTCTAACAAGCCACCAAACAACACACCACACTACCAATGTACATGACTCTAACAAGCCACCAAACAACACACCATACTACCAATGTACATGGCACTAAAAACATAACAGTTGACACTGCTAAAATATTTAGACAAAAGACATCGAGCCTTGTTATTTATTATATAGCTGTTCTCTAAACTGATCTCGAAGACGTAGACCTGTCTCACCCACTTAGATTTTATTACACCTCTCTAAAATTATTGCATAAATCACGTAGTAACTTGCCCCACCCACTTAGATTCTATTATTACACCTCTCTACAATTATTGCATAAATCACCTTGTAACCTGCCCCACCCACTTAGATTCTATTATTTCACCTCTTTATAATTATTGCATAAATCACATTGTAACCTGCCCCATCCACTTAGATTCTATTATTTCACCTCTTTATAATTATTGCATAAATCAGCTTGTAACCTGCCCCACCCACTTAGATTCTATTATTTCACCTCTCTATAATTATTGCATAAATCACGTTGTAACCTGCCCCACCCACTTAGATTCTATTATTACACCTCTCTACAATTATTGCATAAATCACCTTGTAACCTTTCCAACCGACTTAGATTCTATTTTTTCACCTCTCTATAATTATTGCATAAATTACGTTGTAACCTGCCCCATCCACTTACATTCTATTATTTCACCTCTCTAAAATTATTGCATAAATCACATTGTCACCTGCCCCACCCACTTAGATTTTATTACACCTCTCTAAAATTATTGCATAAATCACGTTGTTACCTGCCCAACCCACTTAGATTCTATTATTTCACCCCTTTAAAATTATTGCATAAATCACGTTGTAACCTGCCCCACCCACTTAGATTTTATTACACCTCTCTAAAATTATTGCATAAATCACGTTGTAACCTGCCTAACCCACTTAGATTATATTATTTCACCTCTCTAAAATTATGGCATAAATCACGTTGTGACTTGTCCAAGTCAATCCATCTTTTATTTTGAATTGTTTCAAATGGGAAAGAAATGTTGCCAAATTTAATCACATATCAACAAATATTGCTACGGTTACGGTTGCAATTGGTTGTTCAAAAATGTGCTTTCATGGCTTGAAGGTGACTTTGTACAAGTATATCTTTGAGGCTTTTAGCTCTCCGGAAATTAAAAAGTGGAGGATTTATAAAGACCATGTGGGTTAAATTGTCAGCCTTGGGAATCGATCGGTTTTTGATAATCATCTCCTGGCTACTTTTAACAACATCACTGAAAAGACTTGGCAATATATTGACAGAACAAGTTGATGTTGATTTTAACAACATCACTGACATCATTTGATTGATGTCTAAAGACTTGACAATATATTGACAGAACAAGGAGATGTTTGTTTTAAACCTGACTGAACAGAATCAAAAATATACTCTCACATGTTATAGTTATAATGAATTAGATAACACCTTCATAAATATTGAAATGTCTAGTAAAATATTAATTTTCTACCAAAACAACATGTCGTTATAAATAATTAGTTAATAAAATCTAGAAAGTAAATTTTTCAAAATAATATGAGCAACCCGAGCAACCCGAGTCTATTTGACAATAGTAAAAAAATAGTTTTAAATTTTAATGTAATTTACTAAAACTTGTCTGAATCAAATACAATTTTATTTGAGAGCTGTAATATATAAAAAAAAGTCTTTAATCAGAAAGACTGCCTTATCTGATTACTGATATCATTTTGATTAATATAGCTATTCTTTAAATCATTACAGAGGTCCTCCCTAATATAGCTATTCTTTAAATCAGTACAAGAGTCCTCCCTAATACTCTTAACTTTCTCTTCACTGCCATCCTACATGTTCTAATTGCCTCGTCTCTCTCAGACAATTATCGACACAACCACAAGCATGCATCAAATTGTAATAAAATAGATTGAAATGAAAAATTATATTTAAAGAAACAACTTATTGATCGCTCCCAATGCTATGCTGAATCTAATGTTTAATGTTGTTCTAGATCTAAATGTTTGTTTCATTTATTCTACTTTTATCTTTAAAAAAACAACAACACTTATTCTTACTCTAAAAATGACCTTTTAAAAATGTACGTGTTCGTGAGAATGATGTCTTTTAACTCATGCATTTTAAAATGTTTTATCTTTTAATTTTTTGGAAAGTTAAAAAATTAAAACTTATCATGCCATCATTTTTGTAACAAAGTTCAAAACTAAAATACTATTCTACATTTAAAATTACTTGTTACATAAGTTGTTGGCAACCCAAACATTCTTGAGTTGCTAAAAGGCTGCTCTGGCTTTTCCGATCCTTATTTTTACGTCGACATCCGTACCGCCTTTGTTTCTCAATAATCATGTTTATTCTTTGACAATGCTTTCAAATTTATATCCAAGTAAGTCTTAATGGGACTAGAGACTAGAGCATCATGAAGAATTGAAGGCCGTTAATAAAACGATAATATTTTTAAGGGAATTTCATACTCAACTTAAAATAATCAGTAATGTACGTTAACAAAATAGAAATAATTCAGCAATATATAAAGAGAAAAGAAAAATAAAATGAAAAAAATGCGTCCCATTCTCCAACAAATTACCAGGTTAGCTATTTGTTAAAAAATTTTTAAAGACTTGAAAAGGAATAATTAAAATAAATATGTAACAACCTATTTAGAACTACACGATTTTGTCCTCATAAAAAAGTAAATACTACAAAGTGAGATGCTAGATTTTTTTTAATGACTTTCATTTTAACGATTGTAACTCTTAATAAAATAAATATTTCTTTATTACTCTAGCCAGTAGCAATTGGGCAGAGGTGTGTGACCTGTGGCCTTTGGACCGCATGCGGCCGTAGGCTCGACAAGGGAGGCAATAGGTGGGCATGCGAACGTGGGCACGACAAGGGAGGCAATAGGTGGGCATGCGGCCGTGGACACGAAAAGTGTGCCAATAGTAGGGCATGCGGCCGTGGCACGAAAATATGCCAATAGGAGGGCATGGGGCCGTGGGCACGAAAAGTGTGCCAATAGGAGGGCATGCGGCCGTGGTACCAAAAGTGTGCCAATAGGAGGGCATGCGGCCGTAGGAACGAAAAGTGTGCCAATAGGATGGCATGCGGCCGTGGGCACGAAAAGTGTGCCAATAGGAGGGCATGTGGCCGTGGGAACGAAATGGGAGGCAATAGGACAGCTTGTGACCGTATGCACTAAAAGTGTGGCCTTTGGACCGCATGCGGCAGTTGGCACGAAAAGTGAAGCAATCGAACCGCATGCGGCCGTAGGCACGAAAGGTGCGGCAATAGGAGAACATGCTGCCATAGGCTCTAAAAGTGCTCCAATAGGAGAGCATGCGACCGTAGGCCGTAGGCAAGAAAGGTGCGGTCTTGGAAACCTGTTCAAATTATAATAATCTGCGGGGGTCAATTATTTCCAATTTCTTACTTTATTATTTAAAGTTGTAAATGAAATATTAAATATTCATTGAAACTCTTAAGCCCTTGTTATAGCGAGAGTAATTACAACTCCGACAGCTGTAGCGTTATTTGCAGTGCTTGTCACTCATATACATACTTTGTAGCTAATAAGGGCAGGTTGTCACTCATATACATACATTTTAGCTGATGAGGGCAGGTTGTCACTCGTATATATAAATTGTAGCTGATGATGGGAAGGTTGTCACTCATGTACATACATTGTAGCTGATGATGGCAGGTTGTCACTCATATACATACTTTGAAGCTGATGAGGGCAGGTTGTCACTCATATACATACATTGTAGCTGATGAGGGCAGGTTGTCACTCATATACATACATTGTAGCTGATAAGGGCAGGTTATCACTCATATACATACATTGTAGCTGATGAGGGCAGGTTGTCACTCCTATACATACATTGTAGCTGATGAGGGCAGGTTGTCACTCATATACATACATTGTAGCTGATGAGGGCAGGTTGTCACTCATATACATACATTGTAGCTAATGAGGGCAGGTAGTCACTCTTACACATACCTTGTAGCTGATTATGGCAGGCCATGAAGTGAGACCCTAAAACTGACGCGCGCCAAAGCCATATGATGCGCACATTCGCTGTATCGTGCTTGTTCTGTGTAACCGTATAAGAACAGATGAAATTACTGCTACGTTCTTTTCAGGCGTCCTCGAAGCGATATTGCTGGAATTCGTAGAAAGTTGTCAGGATTTCGACGAGATCTCAAAAATATTAGATTCATTGCTACTCCACATTTGGTTGAGACAGAGATTGGTCCGGTGTATGTCTAAATGGAACTGATCAAAATTTGAAAAAAAAAAAACCGCACAGGTTGTGAAGAAATAAGGAGAGGAAATATTTACAGGAGACATGAATGTAGCTGTGGAGTATCCCAAGCGAAATAGCAAGAAACCCTCTAATGCTATTGTGAAGCACTAACATGTTTGAAGCGTCATTTTCATTATTTTCATTGAATTATTTCAAGAACAAATATTGAGCTCCACTGATAGAAACCAATCTGGTGTAAGTAATAAGACAGATGATCCCAAGCGAGTAACCTGACATTCCGTAAACATCCAAGTGCAAGGCAACCACTAATATCTGAACTCTGGACTTGGGCAGTGTGAATAAAACAGCCTATCACTTGTTCAGTTATTCTTTTCTCAGTGTACTAATGCCACTTAAAAATATCATAATGTTGTACGTGAGTGACATGATGTTAGGACACTGTTAGGTTTATTTGACAATGTTAAATATAGTAGAAATATAAGAAAATATATACTTAAATGTTTTTGTTTCTAATAAGGTACAGTACTTGTCTACAATACATTATGATGACGTCATTATACCATTACGTTTACCAACATAAGAGCTCGATTTCCAGTAAATATAAACGTACAGTTTCGATATTGCTTTTTTTTTTTTTTTTTGCTTTGAATTTCTTGTTATTTTTTTTCTTAAGGTGGCCGTAGATATAGTAATTTTTTTTAATTATTTTTTTAATGCGGCCGTAGTATTGTGAACTTGAACTTGAACTGTCCCTTAACCCGACGCTGGGTCGTTGGGGCACCATTTTGAGCTGCGCACTAACTCCTGCCAGGTGTCACGGTTCTGAGCTGCCTTCTGGGAATCGCTAAATGAAAGGCCGGTCCACTCTTTGATGTTGTCCTCCCAACTCTTCCTTGGTCTGCCTCTTTTCCTTCTTCCCTGGACTGTGCCTTGCAATATCGTCTTAGAGAGACCTCCAGATCTAGACACGTGTCCGTACCACCTTAGTTTCCTCTTTTTAATTGAGGTGAGAAGGTCCTCGTAAGGGCCAATGACAGCCCTTATTTTGTCGCGGACCGCTTCGTTCGTGATGTGCGCTGTGTAGGAGATGTTTAACACCTTTCGAAAACATCTCATCTCAAGCGCACTAATTCTTTTTTGGAGGTCTGCGGTGAGCGTCCAAGCCTCACAACCATAGAGGAAGACTGACATCGCCAGAGAGCGCATTAGTTGAATCTTTGGTCTCAGGGAGAGCTTCTTGCTTTGCCAGATGTTTTTCAGTTTGCTTAGTGCTGCAGTTGTTTGAGCCGTTCTGGCAAGAATTTCTGGCTTTGAGCCTTCATCGGATATTACAGCCCCTAGGTATTTGAAGGTAGGGACCTCCTCGAGTCTTTGACCGTTTATCCGTATNTCACTTATGAAATTCTTGTTTGCCATGACCTTGGTCTTTTCTGCATTAATTTCCATGCCATAGGCCTTCGACGTCTTCTCTAGCTTTGCAAGGAATTCTTTTAGTTCGTCCTCGCTGCCAGCTAGGCCGTCAATGTCATCGGCGAAGCGTAAGTTAGTTATGATCCTTCCTCCGATGCTGACCGTTCCGACATGGTCTTCGAGCACATCAGTCATAATTCTTTCTAGGAAGAGGTTGAAGAGGATGGGGGAGAGTAAACATCCTTGTCTGACACCAACAGTGGTCTTGAACCAATCTCCCAGCTTGCCGTTGTAGAGTACTGCGCTGGATGCTCTGTTGTATAGGTTCTTGATCACAGTAATGAGGTTGGCGTTAATATTGTACTTGTGCATGGTTGCCCACAGTGCTGCATGCCACACTCTGTCAAACGCCTTTTTGAAGTCTATGAAGACATGAAAGAGGTCCCTCTGGTGTTGCAGATGTTTTTCACAGAGCACTCGTAAGTTAAAGATCTGCTCTGTTGTGCTCCTTCCTGCTCTGAAGCCTGCTTGTTCTTCTGCAATGATCTGCTCTGCTTGTGGTTTTAGTCTGTTTAGTATTACCATGAGCATGACTTTGCTGGGGTGACTAATCAGGCTAATTGTACGGTAGTTCTGACACAACTGTAGATTACCTTTTTTTGGGAGCGTTATAACCAGCGATTGGGTCCAGGGTGTTGGCCATTCTCCTGTCTGCCAGCTCTTGTTGCACATGCTAGTTAGGATGTTTATTACTGGGTCACCTCCTGCCTGAATCAATTCACCAGGGATGTTGTCTGCTCCAGCCGATTTCCCCTTTTTCAGCTTACGCACAGCATGCTCCACCTCATCACGGAGGATGTAATGCATGTCCATGTTAGATGACGTTGGGGAATTGAGCACTGATTCGTCGCCCTTTGAGTCTTCATTATACAGCTCAGAACAGTATTCGGTCCATCTTTTTATTATTTCTTGTTCTTCTGTAATACATTTTGCAGATTTATCTTGAATTGTTGAGATGCGACCTTGCTTAGTGGATGTCAGATCTTTGACAATCTTGTAAGCCTTTTTTGAGTTATTTCTCTGTAGATTATCATCGATGTCTGAGCATTGTTGTTCTATCCAGTTTGTTTTTGCTTTATTCATTTTTTTAAAATATTTGTCTCATTTTTTATGCGGTGATCAATGGCCGACAGTTTGTTCACCCCTGCTCTAGGTTGTTTTAGTGGTACTTAGTTAAAACTTACTTGCTAGGTGTGGCCGACAGTTTGTTCACCCCTGATCTAGGTTGTTTTAGTGGTACTTAGTTAAAACTAACTTAATAGGTGTGGCCGACAGTTTGTTCACCCCTGCTCTAGGTTGTTTTAGTGGTACTTAGTTAAAACTAACTTGATAGGTGTGGCCGACAGTTTGTTCACCCCTGCTCTAGGTTGTTTTAGTGGTACTTAGTTAAAACTTAGTTAAAGAAAAGGATTACAGAATAATATTTGCCCAAATACTTTTAAACCTTTTTTTAAATAAGAAAAACAAAATAAAACACCAACAAAACAACACCCAAACAAAAATCTAACGTGTTCTAAATCAGTTTTGTGTGTGTGTGTGTTTTGTTTTTTTTGTAGTTTTTTTATAAAATAACTTTCTTAATGTGGTGTAGTAAACTTTCTCTCAACTGGTTTAGTTAATATTTGTTTTGGTCACTAAATAAAATTAACAAATGTATAATAAAAAAAAACCTATCACACATGAGTACTATATTTTAAAAGTTTACTATTCCTAATATACACTTTAAGGCATACAAACCGTGAAGCTGAGACAAATAAATCAATTATAAATGTTATTTAAGTGAATATTAAGAATAATTTCTACCTTCGATTATATCATTTTATCATGATAAAATTTTTATCATATCATTATTTAAATAAGAACAAACTAGACTATTATTAATGCCGTTATTTAAGAAGTTTTTCATTTCACCGCCCAAATTTGAATATTATGACAACCACACTTGCAATAGAAAATGATCCAATGACCTGTCAAGCAGCAGTTACACAATGGTCAGTTATCATGATCCAATGTTGAAATGTACATTATAAAGGCAGGGCTAAACAATAAAAAATACACAATTCTAGTTATGTCTCGTTAACCGTGTTTAAAACACATACATCTATCTCAAAGATTAACTGGATACGTAGAGATCATCATAGAAAAATTTTAAAACTCAATAATTCGATTTATTTTAAACTGTAATCCCCGAAGTAATTCATTGGCGCTCGTGGGAGTTGCTGATCTTCTATCGAGCGCCTCCCCAGCCGGCGGATAGGGGAAAGCCCACCAGATATGGAGGGTACCGGGGAAATAAAATACCCGGGGTGGACCAAAATCAGCCCTACTGCCTTGTAGGAAGTGGAGGGATCCACAAAGGCTAGGGACCCAACCCGAACAGAGGCAGCTACCCATTGAGCTGTAAGGGGCAACCCCCCAAGTGGTTGCACGCAAGCCCAACAACCCTGCCCTGTAAAAAAAATCAAAGTTACAAAAACACCGAAAAGAGCAACAAAAGCCATTTCAGTCCTGGGAGAAGATGGATCCTCTGAGGAGGGAAATATGACGCCTAATTGTGAAAGCCAAAATCTGGAAGCTGTTAGACCGACAACCATCATCTCTACCAGGAACACGACTACCATCGGAGCGTGGAATGTCCGCACGATGTATGAAGCGGGAAAGGCTGCACAGATAGCCGCGGAGATGAAAAACTATAAGCTCACCATACTAGGAATTAGTGAAGTAAGATTGACTGGACTGGGGCAGAAGAGATTAATCTCGGGAGAGATGGTGATATATTCGGGACACGAAGAAGAGGATGCCCCCCATACCCTGGGTGTTGTCATAATGCTATCAAGGGTATCCCAAGGAGCACTCATTGGATGGGAGGCCCATGGACCTAGAATTCTATTAGCAAACTTTCGGACAAAGAAGCGTAGCATCAACCTAGATGTCATGCAATGTTATGCACCAACTAACGAAAGCGACGACAGAGACAAAGAAGAATTCTACAATAGAGTGATAACCATAGTCCAGGGTCGCCCACGGAGGAACATCGTCATCCTCATGGGAGACTTCAATGCATAGATCGGCAATAACAACACAGGGTATGAAGAGGTTATGGGACAACAAGGGATAGGCGAGATGAACGACAACGGTGAGAGGTTTGCAGACCTATGTTCCACAGCAGACCTAGTAATAGGAGGGAGTTTTTTCCAGCTCAAGAGAATACATAAAGCTACATGGGTCTCACCGGACATGAGAACGATTAACCAAATAGACCATGTATGCATTAGAAAAAAATTCAGGCGATCTCTCCAAGACGTTCGTGTAAAGAGGGGAGCTGATGTTGCCTCAGACCACCATCTCCTTGTGGCCAGGATAAAATTGAAGTTAAAGAGACACTATACCGAACCACCAGCATGTAGGTCTCGGTATAATACCTCCCTCCTGAAGGACCAAGCAAAAAAGGAGGAATTCAAGCTCTCACTGTCCAATAGGTTCCAAGCTATACGCCAACTACTTGAAGACGAGTCCACTGAAGGAACGTGGCAAAGTGTGAAGGAAACAGTTCAGTCAACATGCCAAGAAATACTAGGAAAGAAGAAATATGCACATAAAGAATGGATAACAGCAGGTACACTGAATAAAATAGAACAAAGGAAAAGAAAGAAAACAGAAATAAACAACAGCCGGACACGATCCAAGAATTACAAATCACTGAAAGAGTATGCAGATGCAAATAAGGAAGTGAAGAAAAGCATCAAGAGGGACAAGAAAGAATTTGTGGACAAACTTGCTAAAGAAGCAGAAGACGCAGCTTACCAGGGAACATGAGAGAACTGTTTGTTACAGTTAAGATGCTATCTGGGAAATTTAGCAACATTGAGAGACCAGTGAAGGATAAAATGGGAAACAACATTGCAAGTGATGTGCAGCAGAAAGGTAGATGGAAGGAGCATTTTGAAGAGATCTTAAACAGACCAGAACCAAGGAATCCACCAGATATCAAACCAGCTGATAATGACCCACAAATTGACTGTAATAGTCCCACAAAAGGAGAGATTAGCAGGGCCATTAAACAACTCAGAAATGGAAAGGCTGCAGGACCTGATGGCATCCCAGCAGAGGCACTGAAGGCGGACTTGGAAACAAGCGTGGAAATGCTACACCCTTTGTTTATGAAGATATGGGAAGAGGAACAAGTGCCTTCTGATTGGAAAGAGGGATACCTTATCAAGATCCCAAAGAAGGGAGATTTAAGCTCCTGCTCGAACTACAGAGGGATTATTCTATTGTCCATCCCAGGAAAAGTTTTCAACCGTGTATTGCTTAACAGGATGAAAAACATGGTAGACCCTCTACTGCGGGACCAACAAGCTGGTTTCCGCACCAACAGATCCTGCACTGACCAAATAGCGACACTGCGTATCATTCTCGAGCAGTCACTAGAGTGGAACTCACCACTCTATATCAACTTTATTGACTACGAAAAAGCCTTCGACAGTGTGGACAGGCAAACCATGTGGATATTGCTAAGGCACTATGGGGTGCCACAGAAGATTACGGATACAATCAGAAACATGTATGAAGGGATAAACTGCCGAGTTGTCCATGGTCAGCAGGTGACAGATGCTTTCCAGGTGAAGACTGGTGTAAGACAAGGTTGCTTGCTGTCACCTTTTCTGTTTCTATTAGCCATTGACTGGGGGATGAAAACATCTACACAGCAGAAAAGGAATGGCATCAAATGGACCTTGTGGGATCAACTCGATGATCTAGATTTTGCTGATGACCTTGCTCTTTTTGCACATACCCAACAACAGATGCAGGAGAAAACAAACATTGTCGCAGCCATTTCTGCTATTATAGGTCTCAACATACACAAAGGGAAGAGTAAAATTCTCAAGGTTAATGCCACCAGTACATCACCCATCATTATTGAAGGAGAAGCCCTTCAGGAGGTGGAGAGTTTTGTTTATCTTGGCAGCATGGTGGATAAACAAGGTGGTACAGATGCCGACGTTAAAATAAGGATCGGAAAAGCAAGAGCAGCCTTCCAGCAACTCAAGAATGTTTGGGTCGCCAACAACTTAGGCAGCAAGTTAAAAGTAAGGATTTTTAACGCTATGGTGAAACCAGTGCTGCTATATGGAGCTGATACATGGAGAACAACGGCTGTAAACCTGACCAGAATCCAGACCTTCATTAACAATTGTCTAAGAAGGATTCTCAGAATTCACTGGCCGGACAAAATCAGCAACCAGAAACTGTGGCAGCGGACTAAACAGAAGCCCATTGAGGAAGAGATTCTTCAAAAGCGGTGGAGGTGGATCGGTCATACACTAAGTAAACCTGCTTCTAATACAACAAGGCAAGCCCTGAAATGGAACCCACAGGGTAAACGGAAAAGAGGCCGCCCAAGAAACACCTGGCGCCGAGAATTGGAGGCAGACATCAAGAGGATTGGCCATGAATGGAAGATCCTGGAGAAAATGGCCCAGGATAGAGATGCCTGGAGAGCTCTTGTAGGTGGCCTATGTCCTAGGAGGAAATGCAGACGCCGGCGATGATCGGTAGATTCCCTCATGGACGAGAAGGCTCAACAACAAACAACAATTCATTGGCGCGAGTCTATCTGCGAAAAAGTAGCTGGTTTGCTTACGAGAAAATAGGTGAACAAATTCCGAATAGTGGCGAATATATCTTTTAACACCGGATGATCGTTCATGTATACTAGCATAGTCTTTTTTCGGGGAGGTGGGGTATTTAATTTGTACGTGCGGATGAGTGCAGTCCCAAAAATATGTTTTTCCTTTTTGCGTAAGAAATATATGGATGTTTTTTTTGGCAGTGACTACAACAAAGACGAAATAAAATGGACATTAAATTTGCTCACTATTGATGTCATTATCTCCCGTTACCCTCAGATAGAACACAGAAGTAAAATGGACATACGTAGCTTACTATTAGTGTCATTATCTCCCATTACCCTCAGATAGAACACAGAAATAAAATGGACATAAGCAGCTCACTATTGGTGTCATTATCTCCCGTTACCCTCAGATAGAACACAGAAAAACACGCACAGGCTTGTTATTGATTTTACATATTAGTAAATAAAAATATCAAAAAATGTTAAATTTATTCCTTTCTGTAACTCTAGTTTATGTTAAATGCAAGTTTTAATACAATCAAATAGAACTATAAAATAAAACAATACAAAATACCTGTATAAACTTAGCTACAATAACTCTGCTACAATTAAATCAACTGCAACCACCCCCCTCAACTTCCATCCCTCTATACGTCACCCCCAATGAACGTAGGAAGCTTACAAGATTATATTACATTTACGGGTCACGGCGTTGAAGGGATTGAGAACCACTGCTTTATTAATTCATTAATCCATAGTGAATATGTGGCTATTGTTATGTAATTCTGACTGATGGACAGATAAAGTACGGGGATAGATTTACAACATACAGAGAAACAAACAAATGTAGAAATAATATAATATTTATAAATACTTAATAATTTGTTATTACAAATTTAAAAGTACAAACGTTTAAGCAAACGATCAAAACGGGTTTAAATAATAAATACATAATTGTACGGTTAATGTATATCAAATATTATCAAGAACCAACAGAACCTTGAGGTGTAGAAATCTTAATGTATATCAAATATGATAAAGAACCAACAGAACCTTAAGGTGTAGAAATGTTAATGTATATCAAATATGATCAAGAACCAACAGAACCTTGAGGTGTAGAAATGCGGTTGGTCAAAGTGTCATCACTCACGATGAATTGATCCGAGTTTGTCAGATCCATATCAGTGGAATTAGAGAATTGAACATTTTAGTGTCACCACTTTTGATGGTGTCTTATGGGCTCCGGCCCCCATGAGTCGGAATTTTTTTTTTCAAATTATCAGGTTAACATGAGCTATACAAAATTTA
This sequence comes from Radix auricularia, assembly GCA_002072015.1. Taxonomy (NCBI): domain Eukaryota; kingdom Metazoa; phylum Mollusca; class Gastropoda; family Lymnaeidae; genus Radix; species Radix auricularia. The sequence continues at coordinate 50,814 of MUZC01000403.1, read as the reverse complement.
CAATGACCAATTTTCCAATTTCCCGTAAAGGTAGACGCATGAAGCTTTGGAAATGTTTTAAGCACACTCTTTCGGCAAAAATTGGCCACATTTAAAAAACCATCCCTCTCATGGGGTGCCGGGAGCCCAATTATAGCTTTTCTTATATTGAAAACCAACTGATCAGTAATTCTCCGATTTTCCGTGCAGGTAGTAGCATGAAATTTTGGGAAGTTTTTGGGTACCCCCTCACGACAATAACTGTCGAAAAAGAAGTTTAAAAATCTCGCTCATGTAGGGCCGGGGACCAAAAAGATTTTTGTTCCTCATTTTAATCGCTTTATAAAAATTGAAAATAACCAATTTTGTTATTTCCCATGTAGGTAGAAGCATGAAACTAAGGAAATGTTTTGACAACATGTTTGCTAGGATAATTTGAAAAAAAAGAGTTAAATTTACTACTCATGGGGGCCGGGGCCCCAAAATCTTTTTTCAATATATGAGCTATATAAAAATTGAAAATCCCTAATTCTTCTTTTTGTCGTAAGCTTATGAAACTGGAAATATTTTGAAGACACACGCCCCCGACGTAAATTTGCTAAACATAATGTTACAACTCATTCTTATGGGGGCCGGGGGCCCAAATATAGTTTTTCCTATATTAAAACCAACACATCGTCAATTTTCCAAATTTCCATGTAGGTAGGAGCATGAAACTTTTGGAAAATTGTTAAGTACCCTCTCACAACGAAAGTTGGTGTAAATGAATTTTGAAATACACACTCATGGAGGCCGGGGCCTCAAAAACGTTTTGTCTAATATGAAATATAAAAATTGAAAATCTATAATTCTTTTATTCCCCGTGTAGGTAGACAAGGAAAAATAAGTATATTAATTTTAAAAATTTCCACTCATGGGCTGCCGGGGACCCAAAATATTTTCCCTCTAAAATGGGCGATATGAAACTGACTCAACGCTAATTCTCCAAGTTTTCGTGTAGGTTGAAGCTTGAAACTTTGGGAAGTTATTGAGTACCCCTCCCCCCATTACTTCCCGCGATTGTAAGATTAAATCGCCTCTTACTAGGGTGACGATTGTCGAAATATATATATATTTTTTCCAAATTTGAGGTCTATAAAAAAGACGCATCTTTAAATATCCAAGTTCTTGTGTACGTAGGAGCCTGAATGGTTAAAGTTAATCTATTTAGTATATCCATCTTCATTCAGGATAAACTGAAATAGTGTTTTTAATTGGTGTTACGCGGGCTCGCAACGCTAGCTGAAACCCTTATTTCTGAAGGAAAGCGCGGGTAATGTGCTAGTTTTTAATATAAATATGTGTTTATAAATTGTAAGACTTTTAGAAGCGATATCAAGTAGCAACCAACACATTTGTTAATATTAAAATGTTTTTATAAATTGTAAGACTTTTAGAATAGATATCAAGTAGCAATCTATACATTTTTAATATTAAAATGTGTTTATAAATTAAGAAAATAAGAAAAATAAAATAAAATAAAATATTTCATACATTATGCTAAGTTCAAGGAAAACTTTTTATTTTTAATACATAAAATAATACATGTTATTTTTTTAAAATCTTTATAAAATCCAATTATTTTCCAATTAATTTTTAAAACGTTCATGTTATTTACTTTAAAACCTCTTTGAAAACAATCTCACTCTCTTTTTATTTCAGCAGGCTTAACCTCTAGAAATCAGCGAATCACATGAATTAAATCTTCATTAAAAAAAAAATCTTTTTTTAATGTTTAAATGGGAAAAACTTTGTGATTTTGTCTGGCAAATAAAAAGTACAGAATAAAATGATGCAACACTTCTAAAATTTAATAAACAGCCTACTACTGATCAGTAAGACATACATTAACATCAACGTATTGTGTTTAGTAAGATGTGCTCCATTTTTCTCAGAAGTTTTCTCCGGAACTTTCACAGTTGTAGATACGACCCCGCATTCAGCCCCGTTTGTTGTTTTGGTTGTAGTGTCCACACTAGGCGTAGCGTCACTTACTATAGTAAAAGTTGGGCTTGAAGTTGTTTTCAGAGATGTAGAGCTATACGTAAAAACTGTTGTGATTGTTGTAGACTCAATGCTGCTCTGAGAAGATCTTGTGATTGTGGTAGACTCACTGCTGCACTGTGAAGATGAGCTTAACAAATCTGTTGTACTTCCAGTTGTGAGGAGATCTTACAATGACAAAAAATGAGACAGAAAAAGAAAACTTGTTCATTTTACACACAATTAGATTCTGTAACGTAATTCTTATTTTCTTTGAATGACATTCACACCTCCATTAAAATAACTAACAGCGCTAAAATCGGTTAAGGTATTAAAAAAAATTAAATGAAATATTACATAAGTAAACTGATAAAATAAAATTTTCTACTTCATGTTTAATAGCTGTGCCTGCTTTATCATTATTACTTATAAAAAAAATATAAATACTTTTTGGGATTCATTTCTATTTCACTGCAACGGATATATGCATGACATTCTAGTGGAATAATTTCCTTTGTAAATATAATCGGTGCACAACATGTGATTCGAATATGTCGAATTGTATTAATTATTTAAAAGATGACTTTGTAAAGAACTAATTTAACATTATTTTAAATTGTACATCATTAAAATGGCGTAGATAGATTTATAGATTGTTTACAGGGAGCATTATGTTGGAATTTTGTCTATATAAGGTTTTGTTCGTTTGTTAAATTTTAAGGGCTAGATTGTTTTGTAAGTAAAGAAAAGTATTAAAAAACAAAACTTTTATGATAACACTAGTAGCATACGCAAAAGCGATATTGTGATTGAATTTTTTTTTTATCTTGTTTATTAACTCGTTGTATCTAATCGATTTTTGCCTGATGCGAAAATTTGGAATCGATATACTAACACTCATCCAAGTAGGTTAGCAAGCTAAAATATAGCAGGCAGACTAATGACGGCTATAAAATTAATCAGGCAAAATGTCAGATCGATCGAATATCATTAATTAATAAACACCTTTAAGTTAAAGTAATAAAATGTATACTCTTTTATAGATTATACCTACGTTTATTTTAAAAGCATTTTAATTTATGAGCTAGACTGTTGCGGTGATATGTTGAACATACTTTTTAACACATTACTTTAACGCTTTGGAGTGAGTATTATAGTGACAATACTTTCCATTACTATAATACGAATCTGTACATTTTAAGCCAGTCGGTTGTGTGGTGAGCAATATATTTAACATATGTGAAAACATTTTTCCCAATTAAAAAATGGAGCTGGAAGTTAGCAGACAGAATGTAGCTTTTATTTTCTTGATTTTGTTTAATGTAAATTCTATGTGTCACATTTGATTTTTTTTTTTTTGTTTCTTGGCGTAACAAGATGAGTTTTATAATTCAAACATTACATTTTTATTTAATAAAATTATGAAAATTATTTTATAACTATTTTAAAAATTATTAATACATTTAATTTAATCGATAAAAAGGTGAATATTTAAAGAAAATATCTAAAACAGTTTTTCAATTTATTAATAAAAAAATAATTATTACTAATTACTGAAAACTTTTTTTTTTAATAGAAAAAAAATTGACAGTGTAAACTTTAAAATAAGCAGTATCTATTAGGAACACGATATTTAAAAAAAACATTGTTTATACTTAATTTACAATAACACAATTAAAATTCATTGACATTAAATTGAAATACTTATATTAAAATATATCTCCTAAAATTATTTTAAAAAATAAGTAAATATTTACGTTATGAACATTTTGTAAAATTTTCAGTTTAATGACGTCATAATCTTATTTTCAGCTTTAATAAAAAATGTCGATTAATTGTTCAGAAACTTTTTAAAAATAAACGTTTATTTTAAAATTATCGATAAAACCCTAATATTTATATATAGTCAAACTATTTGAATTTTACTCTTTGTTTTTTACTATTACGACAATGTTATTATATTTTAATAGAAAATCTAAGAATAAAGCAAACTAAAATTTTACCTATCTCCATACAAAGAAAGTGATATTTATTGTTGCAATCGTCATCATATAGCCCCCAAATAAAGTAGTCCGCACAATTTTGATCGATAACATTAGACGGTTCATCAGAAAGTGTATCCCACAAACAGGACAACTCTGTGGCCACAGTACCGTCGGCTTCCCACACCCAGGTCCCCTCCTCAGCGATGTCATTAGCACCAATCCACACAGAGTTTTCTGTAGTTTCAATACAGTAAAAAAATTGATACTGGTTTAATTTTCATTCTTTTTAAATATTAGAATGTACACCTATAGTTTAAATGTGAACAAGTGCAAATATAATAAATAACAAATGGAGCTGGAAAAAATGTTTAGTAAGAATAACTCTGGAAAGCTTACTTTGCATGTGTCTGAATATACATTGAAATAAAAATATACTTTATTTATTACTAAACAATATGTACATTTAAAAACAGTAAATATTCTTAAGAATTAAAATTTTTAAAGAAATTTTAATTTACCAAGGTTAAAAGCTTGAGATGTGTTAACAATCTTCACAGAATGTGCTATTTAACATGTGTCTAGTAATTCTGACAATAGATGAGACAGGACCTACGCCCCCCTTCAAAACCCACCCGCGTTTTTAGATGGCTTGAACTATTAGGGATAAAATGTATTTATATAAATGTCATATTTCGAAAAATGATGCCCTGGTACCCGTCCAAATTTTGAACGGGTACCCGGGTTACCCGTTCAAAACATCGCATAGCTTTCACCGTCATACAGCTATACTATGCAACCTAGCCACCTTCCATGCCCCTTATTTCCCAATAACCACACGCCGACGTCTAAAAGTGACGTCACGTGATTTAGGCTAATTTACCCCACCATTGTCACAAAAACTTAAAACCCTCTTAGAACAAAGATTTGCAGCTGCCACCTTCCCTTAATAGCTGTAAATCCTTTTTGAAAATAAGCATTCGTGAAATAACTTTATAGTCACTTAAGTTTGTATTTACTGTTAAGATGAAATCTATTAAAACAATACACGTGTAAATCCATGTAAATCGTCCAAAAATAAATTATAAGCATTCAAGTTTTTAAGTGAAACTTTCATTTTAAGTTGCACGTTTTGATGTGATGTCACATATCTAAAACAAACAACCTCTTCGTCACAAATGTATGATCGCCTCCTTCGTAGATGCTAAACATCATTTTAATAACTAATTTATTGACTTTAAACAAATACAAATTTGTGTGTATTATTATTATTTTTTAAAATGAGGCACTCGTGGGAACGAACACGCTAAACACAATCGAAGTTAGGGAGGAGAGGAGGGAAATAAACAACGTATACAATCGAAAATCCTATATCGGCATATTTCAAAGCAACGTTAATGTTCAAGCAGGGATGTGTTTATTAACAATACCAAACACGGTATCATTCATCTCAATGCAGTCCCGCCCAACAGCCGACGATTTACACATTTGAAATTATTAGTAACTGATTAATTTATTAACTTTAATACTGAAAACCTTGTACATCAGTTTTTCTAGGTCGACACGTGTTAGTTCACACAAGAAGCACAAGCGAATGCAAGGGGCGTGGGTTATATAAATGAAGGGAGGAGATGGGGTAGATAAACAACATTAGCTAGTTCCATCGGCGTATTTCAAATCGAAGTTACTTACACGGAAGTGATTTTTTTTTCACTAATAAACGCCGCTTTTATCTGTAACATCATTATTTTTGGCAGAGGACTTTTATTTTTTCCTTATCTATATGTTTCTCTTCAAGCGCCAAAATCTTTTTGTGTTTGCGATTTCTGTTTCACGTTAAGAGAGAAAGAAGTATCAAAATACATTTCGCTTTGACAGATATCTCACCTAAGATGTAATTTACTGCATTTATTTCAAACAATAGCCGAAGGCCGTTGTTAGGCGTTAGGTGCTAGTCAAATATAATTACAGTCGCTGTACGGATCTTAGGCAAAGCATTTAGATGCAATGCCAATGATGAAAACCAAAGTACCCGTTGAGGGTCGGTTTACTCCTAAGCGACCGTTTCGTCCCCCTCAATTAACTAGCAACGCTGTTGAGCGGTGCCGGTTTAAGGCAAGGAGCGCCAGGACGGAATAGCAAAAGATGCCGCTAGGAAACGCGTTTGGTCGCCAGCTCTGAGGAAACCTTCCGGTGAGGTTTAAACCCTGGGTAGGTCAGTGATGATCCCCTCGCTTTGCGGCGATCTAAACTATATAGACTCGTAAGCTTTGCCGTGGTGGTGCCAAAGTGATACTATATTGATAGCGAGTCACAGTAGGCAAATGCCACACCTTCCTAGGGAGGCACACTTCAGTGGGAGACGTTTTCGGCCCAGTGCCCTGGACGCCCAGGCGTCCGCTTGTAGCAGTGACCGCTCTTGGGGAGGGGGGGCTTCTCAGTCTGTACGTCCCGAAGGGGGCCAGAGGGCTGAGGGGGTTTTCCGGAAAGCCCCATGAAGAGCGCAGGCTCGGGACTGCTGATTTTCTTCCACGTGTAGGATTTTCAGTTGAAAGTAGGAGTTGACTTGAAAGTGTGCTGGAGAATGGCGGAACGCCAGATGGATTACATTAATGTATAAATTGTACATATTTCTAATGTTGAATTAAAATTAATGAGTTATAAAAGACTTCAGTGTTACTTAATGCTACAACATGGAAAATGCCTAATTAGAAACTTTACAAAAGAAACAGTTACATTGTTGTCAATGTAAAAACGTAATGACGGACTAGCAAGTCTTGCATCCGAATTTTTAAAATCCACACTACAGTAGTTTACAAAAAGTGTAGACCTGTTCGTTATTAAAAGGGTAAATTAGTGAATTCAGGTAATTTTCAAGTTTTTTTCCTGCGGACATAAATTATCTAAATGGCTACGTGGTAACCTACTTGTGTTGTGAAGGAACTTTGTAAGTAAAATTAAATACGCCAAGTTTTAACACTAGAAAGAACTGTTCGTTGAATAAAGTTGAAAAACAGTGTCAGTGAGATATATGAACATTGAAATTAATTTTCGGCAGTAGATAAATGTGACTGAATTTTCCAAATTCCATTAATAATAAATTTGCCACGTTCAAAGGTCAAAGTGCAAAGGACTGACGTACATAGGTCGTTTGATACAGTCGTCGTTTCCGGTGGGTGCCATTGCAAGATCGGGGAACACACAACAACTGTGTCCCTGTGTTACGCAGTAAATGACTCGAGACAGCAACCAGCATCGTGTAATGTCGCGTTGACATATTTCGCTCAAATTCTACAACTATATGTGTTAGCTGATATACAAGTTTCGGCGCCTGCTGAACTCTGGCTTTACGTCATACGTGTCAGCACAGATGAACCGGCATGAGTACCTACCTTTACTACTATTTGCATATAACAGTAGCACACATGAAGGCACTGGCTTTAGTCCTTTTCAATCAATATGTGGGCAAAACCCTGCAAGTCCTTTGAAAATCTTCAAAGACAGACTTATAAGCAAGCAAGATGCCATTCAGATCAGATATCAATTAATGTCCGAAACCAGAGATAAAGTACTTTACAGTATAGAAGCAGCAAAGCAAAGACTAATTAAACAGGGTAAAAGACACAGAGACATAACAAATAAACAAATACAATTAAGATCATAAGAGCCAAAAGAAAAAGTGATAGTGTCATTGCCAATTTCAAAGAATGAAATGACATGGCAAGGTCCTCATATAATTGAAGACAAACTCAGTGATGTCACATATAATGTCAACATCAAAGGACATGTGAAAAAACTATATATCGATAAAATGAGTGAAAATGGTAAAAACAGGCAACAAACACAAACAGTCAATGTCATCAACAAAGACAAGGACGCCATTGATAAAAACACAGTAAAAAAGAAAAACCTAAACATAGAGAAGATATCAACAGACATGTTATGAAGGATTGAATCAGAATTTTTTTTCAAAAACACAAAGACATCATCACTAAAGAAATTGGGAATACAAAACTGTGACTCATAAAATACATTCGACTGAACATTATCCATTTGAAACTAAAGCTTACCGTATTACATTGGCTTACAGGGATGCTGTAAAACAAGAAATTGACTATCTGCTCAAAGAGAGCAAAATAAGAAAAGTAATTGAGACTAATTATACTTCACTAACTGTGATAGTCAAGAAAAAGAATGGAAAGAATTGACTATGCTGTGACTGTAGACAACTAAAAAACCTAACAAAATTAGACCATGAACCAATTGGAGATCCAAGAGACATTGTAGAAAGAATTTGTGATTCCAAAATATTTACCACATTTTATCAAAACATAGGTTTATTTTGGAAGATAAACATGGAACCCACCTCTGTCAAATACACTGCCTTTATAGCCATGGATAAAGTTTATGAATAGCTAGTGATGTCTTTAGGACTAGTAAACAGCACAGCAACATTTAATAGATTTATGAGAGTCATGCTAAAAGGTATTCCCAATGTAGTGCATTATGTCGATGACATATGCATACACTCAAAACATTTGGAAACACAAATACATACACAGGAAACTGTACTTAACAGAATTAAGGAAAACACTGTGACAATTTCACCGAATAAGATGAATGTTGGAAAAACATACATAGATTTTTTGGGATACAGGATAGGAGGAGGGAAAGCAACTTCCAACTCAGATAATGAAAATAAAATATTTAATATATCCATCCCAAAATCTAAAAAGCAAGTCCAAGCCCTACTACATCATTCATTGGCAACTATGCCGAGATTGTATATCTCACTAACTGAAATTATAAAACAGACAGATGCTAGGAAAATTAAAATTTTCTGAAGAATGTTTCAAAGCTTTAGAAAACATTAAACTGGCATTCAGAAAGAAACTCATTCTAGTAACACCTCAATGGGACAAACCATTTATTGTTTCCACTGATGCATCCTCTGTTGCATTAGGAGCTGCATAATGAAAGAGCATGATGGAGTTTCACACCCCATACAATTCTCAAGCAAAAACTTAACAAAAACTGAACTTAATTACAGCCCTATAGAAAGAGAATGTTCGGTTATAGTATGGGCCCTACAAAAACTTCAAAAGTACCTCCTAGGTAGAAAATTTACTTTGTTGACAGACCACAAACTATTGGTAGCATTCAACAAAAAGAAGATAAGCAACGCATAAGTAAACCTTTCGGCAATGCTATTAGCTGATTACAAATTTGATATCAAACCTATAAAAGAAAGATACTATATCATTGCCGACATTAAAAGCAGAATAACAACACATACAGACACTCAATAAATTTACAAGAATAAAAAAAAGAAAATAAAAACAGACTGTCTTAATACTGATATGTAGAATGAAAAAAAAAATGTTTGTTTTATTCTATTATGTGATAAGCACAAAAAATGATAGTCTTATTTCAGGTATTTGAATTGCACAATAATATTAAATAGATATTCATATTTCAGTTTAATTTATTTCAAATCAGATTGTTGAAGCTCTACAGATTTTCTTTCTTGAATGTTATGTTTAATCACTTCATGCAGTATTTGCAAAAAATGAATAGTTAAATTGCAATTAATATAAATAGGAATGTTCCGATGAATATGGCAAGAATTTGGATGTGAATATGGATGTTAAGATGAATATAACATGAATAGACATTGAGATATAATATAAGTTAAGTATAAATATGATTGTTTCATTTAAAATCAATTTTTATTGTATTATGACCAAAAATGTTTTAACTTTAAAAAAGTTTTTTTAAGGAGGGGTGGTGATTGTCACGTCATAATTTGAATATTAGTAATTGAGGGAGATCACGTGACGAGAGAGAGGACGCTAGATGGCGTGAGTGAAAGAGAGGCAGTTAGTTGAAAGTAGGAGTTGAATGGAACGTGTGCAGGAGAATTGCGGAACGCCAGACGGATTACATTAATGTATAAAGTGTACATATTTCTATTGTTTGATTAAATTAAATGTGTTATAAAAGACTTCAGTGTTACTTAATGCTACGTGTCAGTACACGCCTACAACAATGGAAAAGGACTAATTGCAAACATTACACTAATATATATATAT
>MUZC01000403.1:0-37727 GCA_002072015.1 Radix auricularia | reverse complement strand
TATATATATATATATATATATATATATATGCGCGTGTATGTGTGTATATAAATACTATGGCGCGTAAATGGGCCAATGCCTACTGGCTTAACATTTGTTCCAGCATAAAATCAGCTGCAGACATGGGCATTGCAAAGTACATGTGCGAAAACATCATAAAGCAATCGGCCCCTTGACGTACAAAGTTGCTCCCCTAAATTATAAAAGTGGAGACATTATCCAAGTCCAGGCAGCACAGCCAAAACAAGGGGTTGAGCATTATCTGGAATTGTATTCAACAGTTACCACAGTCTCCAGCACCACTCTAGATGACTTCCCAGATATGCCACTCATGGAAGAACTTGATGTCGTGCCCCCACAGGAAGAGGTGAGCAAAGCACCTTACAGTCTAGCTTAATGAAAAGCGCCTGGGAATGATGGAATACCACTAGAGGCTCTAAAAAGTGGCAAGACAGCTGTACTTCAAACCATTGCACGCGATTCTTTCCATTTTCTTGGAACAGGGCTACATCCCCCAAGACCTAAAGGATACAAATATAGTGACACTATATAAAAACGAAGGTGATAGGAGTGATTGCAATAACTATCGCGGAATTTCACTCCTTAGTATTATAGGAAAGGCCTATGCCCGTGTCAAACTAACACGTTTGCAGAGCCTAGCATCCCCTGTCTATACAGAATCTCAATGCGGTTTCCGGGCGGTCTAATATAGACATGTTGTTCTCCATACGAAAGCTCCAGGAAAAATCAGAGAGCTGCAGATGCCTCTAAACTTTGCCTTTGTGGACCTTACGAAAGCATTCGATTTCATCAGTCGCAACGGGCTTTTCCTAAAACTGCCGAAAATTGACTGTCCCCCTTACCTAATTACCATCATCAAGCAGTTTCATAAAAATATGCAAGGCACAGAGCAGGTCGATTGAGCTAAGTCAGAAGTCTTTCCAGTCAGCAACGGAGTTAAACAAGGTTGTATACTCGCTACAAATCTGTTCTTAATTTTATTGTCTGTTCTTCTTCGATACGCATTTAATGATAGCAGTGAGGGAATCTGGCTACACACTAGAGCTGATGGAGGACTTTTAAACTCTGCCCACCTCCGAGCCAAGAACAAAACGACAACTGTCCTAATTCCTGAGCTACTATTTGCGGAGAAAGGCCAAGACACTTAGATGCACAGAACTCGTGTGTTAAAACTGTTGTTAAGACTGTCACTTAAGGATAGGACTGCAAAGCCACTCGAAAAAATGAAACCCAAACCTACAGTGATGCTCTGTCGTCTCCTAAGACGGAAGAATGCCAACAAGATACTAAAGCATCACACGTCAAAATTTACGGAAGTTTTCAGAATAAATTAAATATATTTTAGTTCAAATGTATTAAGGTTTGAAATAAATCACATCTGGATAAAAAATATTGTAATACAGAACTTTCATTAATTTTAATGTAACTATTCCTTAAAGTCAACACTTTTGCTATATATTTTCGAATTATTAAGAAAATGTCCTTGAAGAATGGATTTTAAATGAAAACTCTAAAAGTATCATGATTTCTTCCTCGGGTCAAAGCAACATACAACTGTCCATGAGCAAAGATTGGCTCAGTAAGATATACAACGACGTTATCAAGAGATTGGTCTTGTTTTTTTCTTATAAATGACAAAGTGCTTTTGCTCGGCTCCAAATTATTATCATAGATGCATCTTTGAGTGTGTTTATTCAGCCGATGAAACCGTCATATTGGAAACAGATGTTTCATTTGCTGAGAAATGTTTAATCCACTTTGGGCGGTTCGATCATCTTTCAATAAAATGTATGCAATTCCTTATTTTGCAAATGCTTAATTGCATTTTCTGTGTCCATGTGTAAAAACACATCAAAGTATTGTAAGGGTTCGTCTTTCAGCAGCCTCCAGGCCCATCAAGGTATTGTAAACGTACATCTTTCCGGAGCCTCCAGGCCCATCAAAGTATTGTGAAGGTACGTCTTTCCGCAGCCTCCAGGCCCAATAAAGTATTGTAAAGATATATCTTTAAGAAGCCTCCAGCCCCACCAAAGTATTCTAAAGATACATCTTTCAGGACCCTCCAGGCCCACCAAAGTAATGTAAAGATACATCTTTCAGGACGTTTCATTTGCTGATAAATTTTAAATCCAATATGGGCGGTTCGATCATCTGTCAATAAAATTTATGCTATTCTTTTTGTTGCAAATGCTTTAACGCATTTTTCTTGTCCATGTGTAAAAAACACATCAAAGTATTGTAAGGGTTCGACTTTCCGGAGCCTTCAGGCCCATCAAGGTATTGTAAACGTACATCTTTCCGGAGCCTTCAGGCCCACCAAACTATCGTAAACGTACATTTTTCCGGAGCCTCTAGGCCCATCAATGAAGAAGAATCGTGATTTGGCGTTGCTACCATCAAGCGATCTCCTTAAAACTTTGCCTTTGTAAAGGATTCAACGTAGAACTTACACAATTTGCTTTTTCTGCATGTTCGGTAGTATCAAAAAACGTGCTCGACAATTTGGTTCAGGCAAAGTGAAATTGCAACATTTTATGCCGTGTATTCTTAAAACAGCCTAGATATTTTGAAGTATTTTCTTCTTCTTCGCGTCCATCGAAGAGTCTTATCTCATATAATCAGTTTAAAATAAAATCCTTATAAATTACGAACAGAGCGGCTGGATTTTTCGGTGAATTGAAAATACAGATCATTGCAAATGTAAAGCGAATCTAAGACGGCACACAAACAGTACATGTTTCATCAAAACAGCGTTTCCATTTAGAGATTTCTTTTAATAGCTGTACTTTTGAATGATTCATGATCTACTCCTTCAACAGATTTTATATGTCCAAAACTTTGTGCACCTCGAATATTTTGTAGCAATGACCTTACGTAAAATCGCTTCTCATTTTTGGACTAACTGCATCCATACGTGACACAACTTTAACCCACCTCTTTTTTGTCTATTTCCATATACTTCTTGTTTTCTCAAAAAAAAAGTGTTTTGTAATTTCTGTGTACAAATATCCCAGGTGAACTGATTCAGGCAGGAGGTGACCCAATAATAAACATTCTAACCAAGATGTGCAACAAGATCTGGCAGACAGGACAATGGCCAATACCCTGGACTCAAACGATGGTTATAACGCTCCCAAAGAAGGGTAATCTACAATTGTGTCACAACTACCGTAAAATTAACCTGATTAGTCACCCCAGCAAAGTCATGCTCATTGTAATACTAAACAGACTGAAACTACAAGCAGAGCAGATCTTTGCCGAAGAAAGGACAGGCTTCAGAGCAGGAAAGAACACAACGGAGCAGATCTTCAACCTGCGAGTGCTCTGTGAAAAACATCTGCAACACCAGAGCGACCGCTTTCATGTCTTCATAGACTTTAAAAGGTGTTTGACAGAGTGTGGCATGCAGCACTGTGGGCAACTATGCACAAGTTCAATATTAATGCTAACCTCATTGCTGTGATCAAGAACCTATACAACAGAGCAACCAGCGCAGTACTCTACAACAGGAAGCTGGGAGATTGGTTTAAGAGAACCGTTGGTGTCAGACAAGGGTGTTTACTCTCCCCCATCTTCTTCAACCTCTTCCTACAAAGAATTATGGCATATGTGCTCGAAAACCATGTCAGATCGGTCAGCATCGGAGGGAGAGCTATAACTAACCTACGCTTCACCGATGACATAGACGGCCTAGCTGGCAGCGAGGACGAACTAAAAGAATTCCTTGCAAAACTAGAGAAGACACTAAAGGCCTATGGCATGAAAATCAATGAAGAGAAGACCAAGGTCAGGGCAAATAAGAAATTCACAAGTAAAATACGGAGGAGGTTCCTACCTTTAATTATCTAGGGGCTATAATATCCGATGGCGGCTCAAAGCCAGAAATTCTTGCCAGAATGGCCCAAACAATTGCAGCATTAAGCAAACTTATACACATCTTGCAAAGCAAGGAGCTCTCCCTGAGATCAACGATTCGACTAATGCGCTCTCTGGCGATGTCAGTCTTCCTGTACGGTTGTGAGGCTTGGACGCTCACCGCAGAACTCCAAAAAAGAATTAATGCGCTAGAGATGATATGTTTTCTAAAGGTACTAAACATCTCCTACACGGCGCACATCACGAACGAAGCGGTCCACGACAAAATAAGAGCTGTTAGTGGCCCTTACGAGGACCTTCGCACCTCAATTAAAAAGAGGAAATTACGATGGTACGGACACGTGATAAGATCTGGAGGTCTCTCAAATACGATATTGCAAGGCAGAGTCCAGGGAAGAAGGAAAAGAGGCAGACCAAGGAAGAGTTGGGAAGACAATATCAAGGAGTTGATCGGCCTGTCATTTAGCGATTCTTAGAAGGCAGCTCTGAACCGTGACACATTACATGAGTTAGTGCATAGCTCAAAATGGTGCCCTAACGACCCAGCGTAGAGTTAAGGGGCAGTTCAGTTCAGTTCAGTAATAGATTGATATGATTCAACATTTGTATGACAATTATATTTACGTGTAATGAATTTATTATACGGAACAACAAAACGGGTGTAGACAGTCCAATTTCCTAATGCAACTTTATTCCTAGACGTCTTTGATAAATAGGATAGACATCAATGTCTGTAATATTATTTGGAGAAAATTGCTTAGGAAATTTCTTGACACTTTCATTATTTACATTACACTATGCATTTGGATTTTGTTTACTGCACGGAACATGTATCATTGTACAAATGACTGTCTCATACAGCTCTGGTTCATGAATTCGATCAGGTATTTTAGCATAAATAAAACGATCGATTTTTTCAGTTGTGTCACTTTTACATTCTTTGGCATGTGCGCGTGAGGGAGTCCTCGTTTCTTAAAATCAATTGTGTACGAATAAGCTTCAACTTGTCCTAAGACTCTATAGATAATCAAGTCTTGAAAGAGTGATTTTAATTTGCTGTTGAAAATGCGTGCAACTACATCAGGTCTATCACTCGGCTGTTGGCTTTCGAGTAGGTTGTCTCGATTTTCTGGTTAATTTTGGTTAACATGTCATAGTTATCAAGAGATCAGGTTTGCCTTGAGTTGCAACTATTGCCATTGCATCATGGAATTTTTTTTCTCTCATATTGCGGGCTGATCCTTGGTAAAATCACTATATGACCAACAGATGTTTCTTTGATTCGTGAAGTAACCGATTGACACATGATCTTTACTTTCGAGCTGAAGCTTGCACTCGTGATGCAGCTGTTTGTTTTGACTCAGGCATTATCTTCATCATTGTTGACTACGATACATTCGCGAAATGCGTTGCTCTCGAGTTTAATAATTTATATAAAAAAGTACAAACCATGGCATTAATGTTTTCTAAGGAAAATCCCATATTTTTGACAATCTAAATCCAGAGAAACAGTTCTGATAAATATGCCAGCAATTTTCATTATAACGCTCGAAAAGAGTTATTTTTCGTTCAGTATTTAAAAAAAAAGATTTTTCTTATTAGCTCGCATTTTAAGATATAGAAAACTTATGTATAATTTTAGTTTTTAGATAAACAGAGAATGGTGTGTTTCCCGCCTTTAAGTATTTTTTAACGTCATTTAAATTTTAAAATTCGCAAAGAGAATTATGTAAAAAAATCATGTTAAGCCTGGTCCCTTTTGGAACTCAGGACGTGTTAGCGCATTTTCGTATTATGTATCAGTACTTGTGTTAGATATCAGCATTATGTAGTTATCAATAATCGTGTTTAGATTTTAGACATATTTTTATGAAATTTTCTTGTGTAATGAATATACCTGAAAAAATTATTTAAAAGTAATTTCTTTACATTTTAAAATTTTGTATATTCTCTTTTCATCTAACTACAAGTCACCACAAATGATGACGTAAAACTCTCTAAACTTTTACACATATTCTAATGACGTCAATAACTTTAACTCTTCAATGCTTGAAAAAACGATGTATTCGACTTCCGGCAATGGCGGCCGTTCCCTGCTCCAGTGTTACCTCTCGATTCGGAATGTTTTTGGTAGTTTTAACGGGGTTTTTTAACGGATCGAGTAACTGAGTGTTGATGCACAAATGGCAGGTCAGGACATACAAAAAACATATATACATCATGGGTCTAGGACTTATGGATGCTGAGATCTAGGGTCATTACAGACGGACGGACGAACAAAACGGGTGCAATAGCGCATTCGACTTCTCGAAAATGCGCTAAAAAACAATGATTCGAAAGCTTGTCAATGCTTTCTCTTAAGTAACCAGGGCTTTTGAAAAACGGTGAGCACAGTAGGTGTCTGTGAATTCCTTTTTACAGTATAACCTACTAAATGCCACAAATGCCACAGACTCAGCGATAATATTATGGCAGTTAAAGGAATAATGATTGTTCTGTGAGTTGCCACGAGTCTGGCGGGTGAATCCAGGGGGCCAGAGGAACGAAATTTTACGTTCATATGTTACCTTGTTTGAATAGGAAAGCAGGTAGAACGGGAAATAGATAAAAGGAGCCGACGATGAGACAGGTGGAAGCTGTGACGATGAGAGGGGGATTAGTGACCATGGCGGGTTACGTCAAACCATCCCGTCTTATCTAAGGGAGGCACAGGATTATTGACAGTTGACTTTCGGACAGTGGGAGTTAGGGGCAGTGTCTGAAAGGTATATGAGGGAACACACGGTCTCACACAGAAAGATATACGGATATAGAAAAAGGGACTGATTTGGGAACAAACGGTGTTAGGGACGAGAGTTAGTTAGAATAAAGATAGTTAAAGAAGTTAAACATAATTTATTCGTTTATTCTATCTTGGAGTTTTAGTGTTTGAATAATAATAAACCAAGTGTGTGAAGATTAGAGTAAAAGAGTGAGAGAAGATAGAGATAGTAACCCAAGCACAAGCAAGTTTCTCTACAAATGGTGGCAGCGATGGGATAGAATCTTGCAATGCTTCCTAAAAGATCGTAACCCAGATAATGTAGCTGAAAACATAATTTAGTTAGTTCGCCAAGTTGCCTTCCGGTATAATGTATTCCCGATAACCAGAATTACGACGATAAAGACAACCCATCGAGTAAACGCACAGCGAGATCTTTGACTTTGCAAATCTAGTTTAAATTTCATTGTGGCTTTGTTTCTATCAGTGCTTAGAACGTTCCAATGCAAACAGTTATCAAAAGTTCCGACAGTTCCAAAGAGAGATACTTAAAATGAGTAGCAATCGATCTCGGAGGAGATGGCAGAAGAGCTACCGAGAGAGGAAGAGTTGAGGAGGAAATATGAGAGTCAAGTTACATTTTTAATTAAACGAGACACAACAAATTTTGACATTTCGCCTGACATGTCAACTTTATGTTGTGATTCGTGAGTGTCATAGAAAAAAACCAACTAATTTTGCAGAAGAATTTGTGCAACTCGGACATTTCAACTACAATTCCCATTGGCTTAGCTAACAGGCTAGATGTCATGCCTGATTTTACTAGGACAAGCAATGTGACACAGGACACTTCGGGAGAATAACCCAATATTCGGTCTGTCACCACAGACAAAGATCAAACGGGTTGACAATACGTCAGTCAAATCGCTTGGGCTACCGCATAGTTCAACTGTGAAAAATCGTGTTATCAAAAGTAGGACAAACCGGAAGGAGCGAGAGAAGTGTTAAGACATGTTGCATCCAGAGAACCGTTTCAATCAAGTGTGTGACAAAATACTGTTGTACGACTGTAGTACTCATAGAAGACATGATAGACAGTAGCTGAGACTCCTTGGGTACCAGAAGTCTACATGGGCATGGGCAATGAGATGGCTATGGCAGCGTAAGACTAGGCAAAATTGATTGATTTTTTGAATGTGTAGAGTACAAATATTTTTCTTATATATCACTCGGTTGAAATGTGTAACAAGTAACGTTCTCTACGTATACAGTTGCGCAGCTAGGGTCATGTGTCCTGATGACATGACACACAATCTGCGACCCTTGTCAGACCGATTCTGAGTCGCCAAGACATAATTGAAATTTCACGGATTATGTTTTCATATTCGAAGTATTTATATTTGTTTTGTTTTTTATTTTCTCTATTTAGGTTTTTGCATTTTAAACTTTGTTTAAACTTTTCGCATTTAAAAAACAATGTTCAAATTATAAACATTATGATTTTGATAATATTTTTACACATACTTTAATTATAAATAAATTGATCCCACTTGATGTCAAGGTTGCCAACTTGTCTATCGCATTGTCAAAATTGATATCGCAAGTGTTTCTATTTCGACGATACAGACTATCAAATCACCCAGACAATCTTGTCAAATTGAAGCACATTATTATGACAAAATAAGCTTCAGATTGCTGAAGGACTACTCACACCTTTTAGTTCAGACAGTAATTTCTAGATGTATTTGAAGTGGATTGCGAATATTTGGAAACACGTCATCTCCACGTGAAACGGTAAAATCAAGGAGATCCAAAGTAATTTCCTGTAGAACTTAGTACTGATCAGCATTTTTCAGTCTCCGATTTCTGTGAACAGTTTGTGACCATTGATGTCAGTGTCGTAGAAATTACCAAAATCTAAGCAATTTTAACTAAATGTGTCGATTTTTGTCTCAGCAAGTAAAAACATTGATATCTCGTTGAAACTATAGATTACGCTATTAACATATCACGTGCAATTTCTTCATATGCAAAAAGTTCTGCATTTCTTTTTAATTCTCCAGACGTCGTCTGATGTCGACAAATCTCTCAGTTAACTCTGATTCCCCAAGCTGTGCATCTTCTTTACCGTTCTCCACAGCAACGTGCTTCAAATTATCATGAAGGTTGACAAGTTCTTGCTCCAGCGTCTCAAGATCAGATGCCGCTTCCTTGAAATTTAATATAACTTCTAGTAACGCTTCTTATCGCATCTGGTGAAAGGTGTCATATTTGTATATTCTGATAATTTTTTAAACAAAATGTGTCGATTTTGCGTCTCCTAACGTGGCGCCCGTGGACATGTGTCCCCCTGGCACCCTCGCTACGTTATGCTATATATATATATATACATATATATATATATATATTTATATAATTATCCGGGTAATACGCACGGGTTTTAAATTAGGTTTTCTGTAGAAGCGTACACAATTCTTTTTGCAAATTAGAGTTAAGAGAGTGTACTTAACAACTTCTCAATGTGTCATTCTTCTACCTAAATGGGAACAGTAAAATGGGCGATTTTCAGTAGCGTGTAGTAGTAAAATAGAATCAACAGTAAGTGATAATTTATATATTTTTAGCGCATTTTCGAGATGTCGAAATCGCTATTGCACCCGTTTTGTCCGTCCGTCTGTCATCACCCTTGATCACAGCATCCATAAGTCCTAGACCCATGATGTAAATATGTTTTTTGTATGTCCTGACCTGCCATTTGTGCATCAACACTCAGTTACTCGATCCGTTTAGAAACCCCGTTAAAACTACCAACAAATATTTTGAATCGAGAGGTAACCCTAGCACAGGGATCGGCCGCCATTGCCGGAAGTCGAATGCACAATTCTTCAAGCATTGAAGAGCTGTGCGAAAGGGTGCAAAAGAATTATTTTTTTTTTTAGTTGACGTCATTAGAATATGTGTAAAAGTTTAGAGAGTTTTACGTCATCATTTGTGGTGACTTGTAGTTGGATTAAAGAGAAAATAATAATTTTTTTTATGTAAAGAAATGACTTTTAAATAAAAAAATGTCAGGTATATTCATTACACAAGAAAATTCATAAAAATATGTCTAAAATCAAAACACAATTACTGATAACTACATAATTCTGATATCTAACATAAGTACTGATACTTAATACGAAAATGCGCTAACACGTCCTGAATTCCAATAGGTACCAGGCTTAACATGATTTTTTTACCTGTTACCACTGAAGGCGTGTACTCAACAATTTCCTAAAATTTCATGCTGCCACCTAATCAGAAATATGAGAATTTGTAATTTTCAATTTTTATATAGCCCATCTAAGTGCGGGAAATTTAAACGAAAACTAATTAAGAAACTTCTTCATGTAATGTCGTAAACGTGTAATAAATTTCACAATTTTTCGTTGTCTGAATTTGTTTAATATACCTATTTTAAGGGAAAAAAGTACATTTTGGCCCCCGGCACCCAATGAAAAAGAATGCCATTATTACCAGGAGAGTCTGCTCAATAATTTCCAAACGTTTCATGTTTTTACCGTCTCGGTAAATTGGAGAATTAGTGATGAGTTTGTTTCTAATATAAGAAAAAAACAACAACATTTTTGCCCTTCCCCCACGAGTGACAAGTTTAAAATTCTTTTCAGCAAATTATCGTCGGGGTAGCGTACTTAACAACTTGCCAAGTTTCATGCTTCAACTTATCTGCAGGATAATTAGTTATTTTCAGTTTTTATATTGAGTGCATACAATTGAAAAAAAAACACAATATTTTTTCCTCGGCCCCCAGAAAGAGATTATTTCAATATAGGTTTGTCTGTTACCATTGCAGGAATGTACTTGTCAATGTATGAGAATCACTGTCACTGAGTTGTATTTTGGTGTGAAAATGTTATGAACGGTGTTCAGTTGACGGACATTTGAATGTCAGGCAATGACTTGAAATGTTCGCGCAAGGGCTATAAATAGTGTGGGACTGTGTAGTGTGCAGGAGTTGAGTAAACATCAGAGAGTCGAGCGGAGGTCAGAATTAGAGTGTGCGTTGGACGTTAGGCCAGGGCTGTGCTTGTGAGACATTGTTTTATCGAGGTGGCTCGAACATTGTGACCACCGGAGCCTGTATGCCTATAATTGGATATCTGGATGGCTGTAATGCAGTTAGTGAAGGATTATTTATAAGTGTGTTTCTACCACGATAAAGAACATATTATATTTGACAAGTGTTTCTTTATAAGATTATCCAGAACCCAGAACGCAACAGTACTCAACAATATCCTATAATTTCATGCTTCTGCCTCCTCGAGCAATAAAAAAAAATGTTAATTTTCATTGTCTTTTATAGATTAATTAGGAAATAAGATTTTGGGCCCCCGGTGACCATGAGTGTAAATTCATGGAATGAAACCTTTTAAGAACCTTTCCGATATGATTGTGTGTACGTTAACTAAATTTCACTTTACTGGGTTGTCTGAATCTTGAGTTATTTAGGGAACAGACAGACATACAACAAATGCATCTTATATATATTTTAGAGACAAGTACCCGGCTTCTCACGGGTTTTAAATAGGGTTTTGTGTAGAAGCGTACACAATGCTTTTTCGCAAATCAGCGTAAGGAGAGAGTACTTAACAAATTCCCAAAATTTCATTCTTCTACCTACATAGCAACAGTACAATGTGTGATTTTCAGTATTTATTTAACGTGTAGTGGTAAAAAACACCTACATTTTGGCCCCGGCTCCCAGTAAGTGATAATTTAAATATTTTTTTCAATTGTTACCACTGCAAGCGTGTACTCAACAATTTCCTCAAATTTCATGCTCCCACCTAATCAGAAATAGGAAAATTTAGTAATTTTCAATATTTTTTAAAACCCCCGGCCCCACATCAGCGGAAAATTTAAACGAAATCTACTTTAGCAACTTCATATTGTAAAGTCGTATACGTTTACTAAATTTCACAATAAATACGTTGTCTGAATTTAGTTAATAAAGCTCATTTAAGAAAAAAAGTACATTTGCGTCCCCGGCACCCCATGAAAAAGAAAGCCCTTATTGCCTGGAGAGTCTGCTCAATAATTTTCAAAGGTTTCATGGTTTTACCGACACGGTAAATTGGAGAATTAGTGATCAGTTTGTTTCTAATATAATTTAAAACAACATTTGGGCCCCCGGCCCCCCATGAGTAAGAAGTTTAAATTTCTTTCTCGCAAAAAATAGTCGGGGTAGCGTATTTACCAACTTGCCAAAGTGTCATACTTCTACTACACAGGAAATAGAAGAATTTGTGATTTTAAATTTTTCTATAGCTCATATAGGGAAAAAACATTTGGGCCCCGGGATCCAAGAGAGTGATAATTGAAATATATTTTTAACTGTGATAATTTCGGAATTTTAGTATATTTTTTAGTAAAATTCGGAATTTTACTAAACAATATACTAAAATTTCATGCTTCTGCCTACACTGGAAATAGGAGAATTACTTATTGTCAATTTTATATACCTCAAATAACGGGGGAGGGGGGACGTTTTTGGGCACACGGGCCCCACGAGTGGGAATTTAGGGAACGATTGCCATTATTGTCGGGGGAGTATGCTCAAGAATTTCCAAAAGTTTCATGCTTTTATGAAACGGTACATTGGAGAATTAGTGATGAGTTTATTTCTAATATAAGAAAAAAATAACATTTGGGCCCCCGGCACCCAATGAGTGGGAAGATAGAAATTATATTTCACAAATTAGCGGTATGAGAATATACTTAACAACTTCCTAATGTTTCGTTCTTCTACCCACACGGGAAATAGTAGAGTGGGTGATTTCAATATTTACATAGCGTATAACAGTAAAAAAAAAAAAAAACTTTATTTTGGCCACCGGCACCCCCCACTGAGTGGGGAGTTTAAATTGTTTTTTTCAAAAATCAGCGTTAGGAGAGTGTACTTAACAACTTCCCAATGATTATTTCTTCTATCTAAACGAAAAATAGTAGAATTGGTGATTTTCACTATTTATATAGCGATTATAAGTTTTTAAAAATTACATTTGGGCCCCCCGGCTCCCCATGAGTAGAAAGTTTAAAATTGTCTCTCGCAAAATATCTTCGGAGTAGCGTACTTAACAACTTGCCAAAGTTTCATGCCTCTGCCTATACGAAAAGTAGGAAAAACAGTGATTTTTAGTTTTTATATATAGTTCATTTAATGGAAAAAAACTATATTTTGGCCCCCAGAAAGAGGTAATTTAAGTATATTTTTGCCTGTTACCATTGCAGAAGTGTACTGAAAGATTTCGTAAAATTTCATGCTTCTGTCTCCTCGAGAAATAGAAAAAGTGTTTATTTTCATTTTTATATAGCTCAAAAAAGAAAAAAATGTTTTTTGGCCCCCGGCGCCCCTGAGTGTGAATTTATGGAACGAAACCTATTTAAGAACCTTCCCCATATAAGTGTGTGTACGTTTACCAAATTTCACTTTACTGGGTTGTCTGGATCTTGAGTTATTAGGGAAGTTTTTATTAGTTATTTTGCAAACAATGCATCAGATCATCATTGAAAACATTGGAGAAAGTTAAGTACGCTCCCTGGATTGTTACAGGCAGCATTATTTTCTATATTTTACACTCATGGGCGCTGTGTGCCCATAATGTCAGTTTTTGCCTACATGAGCATTAAAAATAGTTTAAGAGTTAGCTACTGTGTAGATTGATGAATCTTAAATTTTAAAAAATATATTTAAATTTTTACAACAAATGATAAAATACTATACAGCACTGAACTCTTAATGATCATCCCTTCATGGCCGGAAGCACCAAATACCATTTTGTCTTTAAGGTTCAATTTTTTATTCCCCCATTCGATTATTATTGATCTCGAAAAAATAGTCAAATATATCCTATATTATGCAGATTAAAAAATGAAAAAGTGTTTTCAACTTTACATTTTTCACTAAATGGGGCAATAATAAAATTATTTGCTAATATAAACAATATAAATATAATTGCAAGCATTAGCTACTTTGTATATATAGGGATCCAAGTCACAATTTGTATACAAAAACTTGAGAGCCCATATTAAAAAGTTATAGGGAACTGAAAAAATTAACTATTTACAAATATGAAGTACCAAGAACTATTTATTTGGCATGAATCCTTTGAAGTAAAACTTAGCCAAGGATAAAAGAAAATATTAAGGTATTAACAGTTAATCAACTATACAATTTAATATAAACGTTTTAAAAATGTATAAAAAGCGTTTCCATTATTGTCTAGTCAGCATCCTTTACAGCTATATATTAAAACCAATGTTTGTTTTTTTTAAATTACAAAATCAATCTAAGACGCATTAAATTACTACATACAAATAAAAATCGAACACAAACTATTGTTCGGTAGGGATTCAAATATATTATTTTTAAAACACACACTCTCGTATAGTATAAAATAAAAACAAACGTTAAATTAAACCATTGCCGCTAAGGTTTCTGACATACTTTTGAAACACATAATTCATTTTTATCCTTAAATTAAGTCGTTGTTACCGAGATCGGTGCAACGCCCGACAGGTCTGTTAGAGTTAATAGAACTTTCGTTTTCTTATTATTTTTTTGTTTCATTCATATTTTTCCAAATTAAACAATTTTATGCGGACATTCGAAAATAATTTTATTTTGTGCGCTCTTTCTAAAATGAATAGCGTCATCGGGACATAGTTCTAAATTATATATTTTTTAAAAAACACATTTTAGTTCGCTGCTTGAAAAAAATAGTAGCGTCACGGACAGACAGACTAAAAAAATAATGACAATTTTACATATGGATATATATAAGGGATGGTAATGATAATTTATAATTTAATAGTTGACTTTTTAAAAATTAACTATTTATTTCATGAATTAATCGTTTAATTCGATTAAAGCTAAAAATGCAAAGAGAAGAAACAAAACAAATTATTTCCCTTTTTTGTTACTTTGATTTATATCCTCTGCCTTATAAAAATAGAAAAATAGTTGTTTGAATTACATGTTATTTTATTTTATTCACCTTTACATAAATTATATTGACTGTATATACAAATATATATATATATATATATATAGTTTTTTTCAATTACCTACTCCAGCCTGTGCTGTCAACTCTTTAAGCTGTATTAATGTCTTAACGGCAGCCAGGACTCCACCAATGGACTTGCATGCAGCCTGATTTTTTTTAAGTTTTAAATTTTCATAAATATTTATTTTCATATCAGTAAAAAAAAAATTATAAGACTGAAAATTTAACGTAAATAATCTATTTCTATGCATGTGATTCTCAAGTTTTTTTTTCTTTAACCAATTTCTTTTATACGTTTTCATGGGCTTAGAAAAAATAAAACGTTAAATTTAAATGCAGATAAATAACACCATCAAACATTAAATTTCCGAGTTAATATGCTATGAATGTTTCTTTTTACATATCAATGATACTCTGTTGCAATGTAAAGCGCTGTGAGCCTGGCTCCTTGCTGGGATACAGCGCTATATAAATCATCATTTTATTATTATTATTATTATTATTATGCGATTATTTATGAAAATCTTAATGATTTTAAAACCCTAAATTTAATATTAGAAATTATCTCCAATAACTACTTTTAAGGTTTGCTGATTTCCACAAGCTTTGTAGATAACGGGCTATATTTTTTCGGTCTGCTTAATAACATATATGTCTAATTCTATAATTAAATAAGTATTCAACCATTACATTACACATTAAGAAAACTATACTTACTTTTGCTTCATCATATGGTAAACGTGTACTGTTGTAAAGGAAGCAAGTATTTTCTGACAAAATGGAACCTGGCCATGTACATGTTACTGAAATAGACACATGTAAATAAAATTTAAGTAAAAAGTTAGTAAAGAGACGCAAAGAATCGCAATTAAAATTTGAATACAACAAGTTAATTTGCGTTATTGGTATCGGTGATTTGAAATTTAAAAATTAACGTTTCAATAATTTCCGAATAATTTATCAATAATTTTGATAAGAGGTAAAACTAAGCTGCATGACGTAAATAAACTGAACATTTGAAGGGAAGTACCGAAACAGCCAGTTTATATTTTTTTATTGAAGTATTTAACCAGTCTGAAAGACTTTTAACAAAATAACAACAATCTGAACTACTTGTTTTAAAGCAATACAAGAAAAAAGATAAAATAAAATGAAATTTAAATAATAAACGTATGCCTACCATGAAAAAAGTACACATTAATATTGAAAAATGTTCGCTTCTAAAGTTTTATTTCAAGGCATGCTTTATAGCGGTCCATTGAGTTATAAAGAATTATACTTTACAACTTAGTACACCAAAAAATATTTTTAAAAAATTAACATATTGCAAGGTTTAGTTTACCTTTATATTTAACAAATATTTTTTAAAGTCTTTATAATTTTTTAAACATAGTTAGCAATAAAAGTATGTTAAATTACGCTTTAAAGTTTAGGTCTTTTAAAGAAAAGTACTTTTAAAAAATATGTTGTTCGCCCGTCGAGTCCACAAGGACCACCATAAACAACCAAAGGTTACTGGGACTAATTTTGTATATATTGTGCGCAGATGGCTCAGAAGACAAATCCTGGCATTGTAGGTTCAGGAATAAAAATGCCCTTGGACAAAAGATTGGCTCTTTGAGGGTTGGCGGCACTGGCTTTTTGGGCTTGCCTCTTTTTATCTGCAGCTTTGTTCCTCTTTGCCTTGCATGTCCTAAAATTACGTAGATGGATTGGCGACTGGTGGACCGGTCAACTACAACTTCTTCCTACGTGTCTGGGTTGATGGCAAACGCGTTCAGAGAAGCTTTCAGGGTGTATTTGAAGTTTTTCTTTTGTCCATCACGGGACAGCTGGCCATGCTTGAGCTCGCCACAGAAGAGTATCTTTGGTAGTTTCTATTTTGGCTGTGAGTGCGTCAGGATGGTGAAGATGCTGGGGAGGCCTGCTTTGGTTTGTACCACTGTATGGAATTTTGTCCTACAACTTTATGCTGAGGATCTTCCTAAGGCGTTTCCTAGGAAAGTTGTTCAGCTTTTTAGCATGACGTTGGTACAAGGTGATGGGATGAATGACGAAAATGATTTGCGCGATGAATTGGATTTAAGTGAGAAAGAATTGCGCCGTTCGTCGATCTCAATTTCTAGGCGGAGACCATCATGATACAGCGTAAGGACAGAGTCGAGACAGTTGGTGATGGAGACGGGTGCAGTGGATGGTCATAATAGTCTGTATGTTTTGCCATACCCTTAGTGTTCCACCACAATTTGCTTAGACTCGCCTTCTTGACCATTTAGCACATAAAAGTAATATAGATGTATAGAAATGGTTACATCAATAAAAAAAAATATAAAGATTATCTTTTTATTGTAAGGGGTTAAAAAATAACCTCATAATTCCTTTTCTCACTATGTTGTTTTCATTATCTTTCTGTGTGCTTAAAAAAAAATATGTTCGTAACTTGAGTATTAAATTTAAAAATAATATCTTTAGCTGATACAAATTAACATAAGTTGTTCATTAACATGTAAATGAAAATCAATTGTATTATTTTTAATTAAGTAAAAACAAAAGAACAAAAAAATATCAAAAGGCTTAGATAATAATGATCAAATAGTTACAATATTACTATACTTCTCAAAAGCATTTGACAAAGTTTGCCACCTTAGTTTACTTAAAAACCTTATATACTTTGGAATCGTAGGTCCCTTACATCACTGGATCCAAGATTTCCTATTGGGTAGGGAGCAAACTGTAATAATTAATGGATCTAAATCTACACCAATAAAGTTTAACTCTGGACTTCAACAAGGAACTGTCCTAGGTCCCTTAATATGTTTAATGTATATAATTGCCTTACCCAACAATATCTCAACAGGAAAAAAAAGTTAGGTTATTTGCTGATAACTGTATAATCTATAGCACAATCAAGTCAGAACAAGATAGCAACATTTTAAAAGACTTAGGATGAATTTATAAAATGGGAAATTAACTGGAGTATGTCCTTCAACCCAGAAAAAATGTCAACTGTTAAAAATATTTAAAAAATAAATAAATTCAAAAAAATTTATTCATGGAAAAGAACTAACACAAACTAAAGATGCAAAATACTTAGGAGTCATAATAAATGAGAAAATATCTTGGAATCCCCATGTCAATGAAGTTATCAAAGAAAAAAAAACTTTAGGCTTTATCAAAAATAAACTTTTACAAATGCAACAAAGATATAAAACTAAAATGCTACTTCACCCTGGTGAGACCTAAAATAGAGTATGCATTTTCTGTATAAGACCCATCCACCTAAGAAAATATTGATACGTTAGAACAAATCCAAAAAATAGCTGCCAGGTTCATTACTGGAGAATATTAGTTAAAACATAAAACCTTGAAACACTAGAGGATAGAAGAACCTAGAGTAAATAAGTGATTATAAATAAGGCAATTAATTATAATTAAGAAAAGCAACACAAAGATAATTTCATACAACCTTTAGATAGACATAAAGATAGAATCAACTTTTTTATCCATTAGCAAGAAGAAACACATACAAGTTTTTTTTTTCTTTCGTCCGGTATTCGGGTTGGGATGGATTGCCTGAAGAAACCAGGAAAGCCAACACTTTATCAACATTTCAAACTCTAGTAAAAGTACAGGACTAAACACCAAAATTGGATAAACGTAGGACGCAATAATCTTCTTTACAGAAGGAGCGTCTGTAACATATAAGATAGATCATGCTTTTTAAAAAAAATATTATCTGGCATACTTCCGTCTCGTGAGACGATGGTACATCAGCGTTGGATTTGGTTGCATTTTCTCGAGTGGCTGTGCAGTCCTATCCTTGAGTGACAGTCTTTACCACTGTTTTTACACACGAGTTCTGTGCTTCCAAATGGTTTGGCCTTTCTCCTAGCTCTTCTGCCTGCAGCCTCCACCATTCTTCGCTCCTCGGCTACTATGATGCCCTCTTTGACAACTGTGTGCCACGTAGATCTGTATTCTGCATTACACTCCCAGTCACTTGTATGTATTTTGGCTGCTTTCATGTGCCTTTGACATCTTTAAATTGCAAGGGAGTGTGACCTGTTTTCCTCTTTCCTGAAGCAAGTTCACCTTATAGGAGGTCCTTCGGGATGTGCCCGGGGCTAATTCTTTTGACATGTCCTAGCCACCTCAGGCGTCTTTCACTAAGAATTGAGAATATGCTTTGGGTATTGGCACGCGTTAGGACCTCACTATTAGGCACTTTGTCTTGCAATTTAATACAAAGGACGCGGCTTAGGCATCTCAAATGGAATCTGTAAAGCTTACGCTCTTGTGATGTATAAGTGGTCCATGTCTCGCTCCCAAATAGTAGTGTACTGATGACACAGGCTCGATAGACACACAGTTTGGTTTTCTCCGTTAGCTTGGTTTTTTGCAAGACCCGCTTATTTAGTTTAGCCTTTGTTGCAGCTGTCTTGCAAATTCTGCTGTTTACTTCTTCTTCAATGGACAGTGTATTGAAGAACATGGATCCCAAGTAGTTTAAGCTGTCCACTTCCTCCAAGTTTGGATTATCAATATTTATGGTAGGAGGAGGTCGAGTGTCTTGGGCAATGATGTTTGTTATTTTTAAGCTGATTTGCAGAACAAATTCTTTGCAGGCATTGGAAAAGCTTGGCACGAGTTGTTGCAAACAAGATTCTGTATGTGCTGTTACTGCAGCATCATCCGCAAATAGTAGCTCACGAATTAGGACATCCGTTGTTTTGGTCTTGACTTGGAGGTTTTTCAGTGTTGAAAAGTCATCCATCAGCTCTGGTATGTAACCAGATTCCCTCACTGATATCCTTGAATGCGTATCGAAGAAGTACAGAGAAGAATATTGCGAAGAGTGTTGGTGCGAGTACACAACCTTGATAAACTCCGCTGCTGACAGGGAAGGCCTCTGACTTTGCTCCATCAAACTGCACTGTGCCAAGCATATTTTCATGGAACTGTCTGATGATAGCAAGTAAGTTAGGGGGACAGCCGATTTTAGCCAATATTTTGAATAGCCCGTTGCGGCTGACTAAGTCGAAGGTTTTGTAAGGTCCACAAATGCAATGTATTGTGGCATCTGCTGCTCTCTGCATTTTTCCTGGAGCAGTCGTAGGGAGAACACCAGATCTATAGTAGACCGACCGGACCGGAAACCGCACTAGGATTCTGGATTGACGTGTTAGTATAACGCGGGCAAAGGTCTTTCCTACAATACGAAGGAGTGAAATTCTGCGATAATTATTGCAATCACTCCTATCACCTTTGTTTTTATAAAGTGTCACAATATTTGCATCCTTTAAGTCTTGGGGGATGTAGCCCTGTTCCCAGCAGAGGGACAGAATCTCGTGCAATGGTTGGAGTTAAGCCGTCTTGCCACTCTTTAGAACCTCTGGAGAAATTTCCATCATTCCCAGGCGCTTTTCCACAAGGTAGGCTGTCAATTGCTTTGCTCAGTTCTTTTTGTGTGGGCACGACATCAAGTTCTTCCATGAGTTGTGTTGCGTTCTGGGTTCTGGATGTACTTGGGACATAAGTCTCGAGTCTTTTCAAAGTTACAGGATTCTTTATTGTGGTAACAATTCATGTATAGATACTGCGTCAGTAATACAATAGCAGCCGTAACACCATAATAACAATCCAGCCATCCAGTATTTCCAACACAGGCTTATTCCACATCAGTCTCTTTTCTCACTGAGTGTCACGCATTCGAGCCACCTCGATAAGCACTGCACTGGCCTTACGTCCGCCTCACACACACGCTGACCGCTACTCCACAATCCACATAGTATTCACTTTCCTATCTCCGTCTCACACTATATATAGCCCCTGGGCGAAATCTGCAAAGATTTGGCGTGACATTCAACTCCAGTTTAACTGAACACAGTTCAGAACATTTTGACAATAATTTTACAACAAATTCAGTCAGTGATTCTATTACCATGACAAGTGGCATATCTGTGATGTCATCTAGAGCGGTGCTGGAGACTGTAGTAACTGTTGAATACAATTCCAGATAATGCTCAATCCACCGTTTTAGCTGTGCTGCCTGGTCTTGAAAAATTTCTCCACTTTTGGACTTTAGGGGAGCAGTTTTTGACGTCATGGGACCCGTTGCCTTTTTGATGCTTTTGTACATGAATTTTGCATTGCCCATGTCTTCAGCTGATTATATACTGGAAAAGA
Source organism: Radix auricularia (assembly GCA_002072015.1). NCBI lineage: Eukaryota > Metazoa > Mollusca > Gastropoda > Lymnaeidae > Radix > Radix auricularia. The sequence goes on along the minus strand of MUZC01000403.1, from coordinate 16,817 downwards.
GCTTAAGCCAGTAGGTATTGACACATTTACGTGCAACCTTTTGGGCAAGTGACTTAGCTGTTTTTAAAGCATGCAAATTGTCAGGTGTAGGCTTTTCCTTGTAAGCCATAAGAGCTTTACTTTTTGCTTCAGTGACGTGTTTCATCTCGTCCCAATGTTCATCAAACCAGTCCGTGTTTTTGTGAGATTTTTTTCCAAAGGCTTGTATTGCCGATGCATAGATTGTGTCTCTCAGATGCGTCCATTTGGAGTCAATGGTGACCCATGGGGACACCTTTAAGAGACTTTCTTTCACCTTGTCTTTGAACAGCTGCGCCATCGCAGGGTCTTTCATGCAAGAGGTATTGATGCGTGGACTTCACTATTTCTTTGTGTTTTACGAGTTTTTCCTCATTATTCGTACTTTGCTGGCGACAAGGGAATGATCCGTGTCACAGTCGGCACTGTGATAGCTGCGAGTGAGTAGGACGCTAGCTAGTTGTTCACGCCTGGTGATAATGAGGTCCAGCTGGTGCCATTGGTGGAATCGAGGCTGTCTCCATGATACTTGATGTATATCCTTGCACTTGAAGAAAGTATTTGTCACACACATGCCTCGTGAGCAGCACAATTCCAGAAGAAGCCTTTGTCCATTTTCATTTAACTTTCCTCTTCCAAATAGTCCAAGGCAGGTTGGCCAGGCTTCGTCGTCGCTCCCCACTTTAGCATTGAAATCTCCTAGGAGATAGATTGCCTCGTCTTTGTGGATGCTGGCTATTGCCTAGTGTAACGCTCCATAGTACTGGCCCTTCTCTTCCGGAGTTGAATAGAATGTTGGGGCATACACACTAAGAATGTTTGCTGGGCCAGCAGTTGTTCTGAGTCTTAGAGTGAGGATCCTCTCCGTGCCTGATGACGGGGGTTCAATGAATGGTAGAAGAGTGTTTTTTAATGCGAAACCCACACCATGCTGTCTAGGTTCGACTTTTGGTCTGCCTTGCTAGAAGAATGTGTAATTGGCCTCTTTGAGTGAACCGTTGTCAGGGAGCCTGGTCTCCTGAAGGCATGCTTAAGATTATTCCTGTCTTCCGTGTGTCGTTTATGGACTGCAGATCATCAGTGATGCCGGGACGCATAGTCCTCACGTTTCAGCTAGCAATTTTAAGAGCTGGCGTCTTCTTTCTCTTTTCTGTATTTCTTGGTGCATGGCTTATTGGCCCACTTGTTGAGTGGTACTCTAATCTCCACGCACCCAGTGGAGAAGGCAGGCCATGATTTACCTTGTAAAACAGCTTATTTTAAATTTCACACTTAAAAAAACTTTTTTTAATGAAACATTTTGTATATAAAAAATTTAAATGTTTCATATTATTTATGAAGAAATCGAGGACATTGTTTAAAATTTTTCTTTATATTTAGTCGCTATTTGATCAAATAATAATCCTTAAAATTGCTTACCAGTACTCGATAAATTAATCGTTATTCTCCGCATCTCTAATATATATATTTATATATTTTTATTAGGGCTGTGGAAATTAACGATACATTTCTCGATTATCGGTAAAAATAGTTATCGAAGAAAATTATTTTAATCGATAAAATAGCAAGTGAAATTATAGGACATATTTTAAGCAAAGTTTTTGAATTAAAAAAGTTATTTTTACAAACAAATTTCAAAAGTGGAAACTTTAAAATAAGCAGTTTTTATAAGGAAAATGATATTAAAAACATAGTTTTTAATTTGTTGAAAATAACCAAATAAGAAAAAAAAGCATTTGGGAACCCCGGCAACCCCATGAGTGTCACTGTCAATTTCAATTTTTTTTTCATAAAGTCATCTTGGAAGCATACACAAAAAGTTCGTTAAGTTTCAGCGTGCTCGGATTAATTGCTTACTCAGCTGTAACGGACAAACACATGCATGCATTCATTTATACGTACATAAATACATGCATAATTAGATACATACATTTTCGAGCTTTATATATATAAAGGTTGGCAAGCTCCATTAATTTTCTCAGTAACCTACGCTTACACTAATTTTAAAAGTTAATATACGGTAAAAATTACATTTAGGGACCCTGGGCTCATTCTGTGTAAGGTGCCGATTTAAAAAATCTTTTCATATTATTTCAGTTTCGACATGTAATTATTCCTCTAGATCTTTAAAATTTGATGTGGAAAATATTTTCAACATATGCCAGAAAATAACATTTTGGGCCCCGACCCCAAAGTTTTGGTCATTAGGAGTTCAGTGTCCTATAGTATTTTAATATTGACTTTCAAATTTGTATGTACAAAGTAATTTTTGGTTAAGATAAATCAATTAACACAGTAGCTAACAATTAAAAATAATGTTTCTATAGCAAATATAAGCAAAAATGAAATTAAGGGCCCCCAGCCCCAATCGCTGCATGCAATTAAGTTTGATATCATAATTATTTCAATTTAACTAATAATAAGTACATTTTTCATTATCTTTCAAGGTAGTGTAATATCATAAAGGAAATAATGTATTAAAATAATAATAAAAGTTTGGGCCTCATCACAAAAGTAATGGACATTTGGAGTTCAAACCCATATGGTATTTTAATGTGGGCTATAAAGTATGTATGCACTAAGTTTGTCAAGATCCATTCATTTTCCAAGTAGCCGATGCTTAAAATTTTTTTTATTTAGCCTGGATAAAATTAATTTTGGCCCCCCGGCACCTAATAAGTGTCAATGTTTTTTTAAAAAGAATGTTTTCACAAAGCCATCCCGGAAGCATAATCAACAATTTTCTTTAGGATCATCGTGATCGGGTGAATTGTTGAGTCAGTTTTAATAGACAAAAATAAAAAAAACAACTATACATACATAATTTGATTTAAATATATATATATATATATATGTAGATAGATAAGGATAAAATACATTAAGGGCCTCCCGGATCCTTTCCGTGCAAGATGTTAAATTAAAAATCTTGTTCATTTGTACTTAATTTTCAACATGGATATATTTCTGAAGATTGTTTAAAATTAAATGGGAGAATATGTTAAACTCTTAAGAAAAAGATATTTGGGCCGCATGCCGTAAAAAAAATGACATTGGAAGTTCAGTGCACTTAATTATTTTAATATGAGCTTCCAAGTTTTTGTAGAAAAAGTCTCTTTAAGATTCACTCATCTATTCAGTAGCTAACAAATAAACTATTTTGTATAGCTTTCATTATGAAAATGTGACATTAAGGGCCACAGGGCCGATTCACGGCAAGGTATAAAGTTGAAACCACCTGTTTATTTTAAATGACTAATATTGAATACATAATCGTCATTTGTCAAGATCTTTAAAAAAAAAATTAAAGTTTAATAAAAAAAGGTATTAATGGCCCCCAGCCCCAAAAGAGCGGCCCTGAGGAGATGACGACTTAGTATAGTATTTCAGTATTAGCTATTAAGAATATAATTACAAAATTTGGTTAAGATCATTCCATCTATCAAGTAAATAGCGCTTCAACAAATTTTTATATAGCTTAAACAGTCTCAAACATTTTCATAACGGTGAAATGAATGGTTTATTAAGCTATAACGGACAAGCACGCACAACACACATACATACATACATAATTTGCTTTATATATNTATATATATATATATACGACGGAACTTCTAGTAATGAATAAAAACCATTAATCACTTTTTGTGATCATGGATCTCATTTCTGTTCTCATTACTATCTATAGTTATTCAAAAAAAAAATAATTAACATAAGGAGAAGAACTGACCTATAATTGTATTGACCAAATTGTTATAAAGTTTGAGGATCAAGTAACACGTGTACAACACTTTGTGGTCTGGGTATGAGTTCTAAAATGAAATCTTTCAATCAAACTTTGGTTTAATCGTCAACTCACATTCGTTCAGCCAGATTCGTTCACCAATACACACTATCTGTTCACTGCACTATGACGTGTCTCAAGCATTTGAACAAGCACCTTCACACCGTGTAACTACAACAACACAAAACGTCTCTCTAACAAGTAGTATAGTTTCTAACTCTAAAACCATGTCACTACAACAACACAATATGTCTCTCAAACAAGTAGTATATTTTCTAATACTAAACCATAAATATCATGGGTGGCTTTGTCATTACTTTTACCAATTATTAAGTTAAAATAACCAGTATTCAAATGAAAATATAAAGTTTTTCCAGATTCAAGCAAATTTAACCATCTGTGTTTGCTTTTACATTTTATGAACTTAACTTAATAATATATGCTTACTTTTTGTCTTAATAATTGTTCTTTGTTTTCTATTAAATACTTATTTTTGTTTGAAATGATTGTATAAGAGAAATTATAAATGTAGTCCAATGATATCATTTAAAAGTAGGGCTGTTATCGGTTAAAATAAATTTAATCGTTAACTTTTGAAAAATTATCGATTAATTAATCGATAATTTTGTTAAGCTAAAAATAAAGATGTATGACGTAATTAAACTGAAAATTTCAAGGGAAGTAATAAAAACAGGTAATCGGTATAGTCATTACCGAGTCATTATGTTATTTAAAAAAAAAAAAACAGTTAGCACTGAAAAGAAGTTAAATAAGGTATTAAAGTTGAGGCACTAAAATGAAAATTTCAAATTAATTTTATAAATATTAAAGTCATACAGCTGTATAGAAATTGTTTGCTGATTAGTAAAAATCACAAAGATCATCTTTGGATCCCAAGTGGTTCGAAAGCTATGATTTTTTTCTAAGACCTCATAATCTCTTTTTCACTATTTCGTTTTCTTTCATATTTTGTGCCTTCATTGCATTTCTCAAAATGCCCACAACCTAAGTAATTAATATAATTAAATTTAAAAAACGTACTATCGTTAGGTGGTGTATTTAAAAATAAGTATGTCAATATAATGTCAATGAAATTAAATTTTGTTATAGTTAAATAGTTAAAAACTATGTGTGTTTTTTTTATATCATTGTTTTATAAAACATGTTATTTTAAAGTACACTCTTTCTGAACTCCCTTAACGGAGAAGTTTGTACTTAAAAAAATAATAATAAAATAAAAACTATTATTAATTATTTATTAATAAATCGATTTGAAAAAAAAACAAACATTTTTTTTAAATTTTTAATCACTATTCTATCGAATAAAATAATTTTAATCGATAAAATAATTTACCGATTAATCGAGAAATTAATCGGTAATTTCCGCAGCCCTATTTAAAAGTATAAAAGATTTTATACCTACCACATCTTACAGTAGGAAAGCTCAAATATATAAGACATAAAAGTAACTCTAGATGTTTCCATGCCATGATGCCTGTCTGGGGCACAGTATTAAACTTACATCAGCTGTAATTTAAAAGAAACAACAGTTTATATTTTACATGGCAACAAAATGTATGAAAAGGAAAAAAATCATGTTAAGCCTGGTCCCTTTTGGAACTCAGGACTAGTTAGCGCATTTTCGTATTATGTATCAGTACTTATGTTAGATATCAGCATTATGTAGTTATCAGTAATTGTGTTTAGATTTTTGACATATTTTTATGAATTTTCTTGTGTAATGATGACGTAAAAGTCTCTAAACCTTTACACATATTCTAATGACGTCAACTAAAAAAAAAATATTTCTTTTGCACGCCTTCGCACCACTCTTGAATGCTTGAAAAATGCTCTTTTCGACTTCCGGCAATGGCGGCCGTTCCCTGTGCCAGTGTTAACTCTCGATTCGCAAAGTTTTTTGGTAGTTTTAACGGGGTTTTTTAACGGATCGAGTAACTGAGTGTTGATGCACCAATGGCAGGTCAGGACATACAAAAAACATATATACATCATGGGTCTAGGACTTATGGATCCTGTGATCAGGGTGATGACAGACGGACAAAACTGGTGCAATAGCGATTTCGACATCTTGAAAATGCGCTAAAAATACAATTTGTTTTCGCAGGCCATGTGTAATGTCGCATACCATACAGTAATGTATATGGATTGATGGATATCTACCAAATTTAAACATATATCGATTATCATCAAGATTGAAGTAAAGATTATTATTATTATTATTTTTGACTTTAACTTAATTTAAAAACTGTTACATAACTTAAATTTTCAATAGAGATGTTACTGTTTTTAATGAACTGATAACTAATTGTTACTATTTCGTTCAATAATTTTACAGAAATGTTAAAAAAAATATTAAGCTTTTAATTGAATTTAATTTATTTCTCCAGAATTGATAGAATTGTAGATAATTTAAAATCAGTTTTCATAAGACCGAAATTTTATTTTACGCTATGCTCGGTAATAATTTAATATATATTTGAACTTGAGATATCGGATACAGCTGTATTTTTATTTGTTTGGCTTTTTAAATGAATTTTTCGTTATAAAGTAAAGTTTATTGTCTCTATTTTTTCTGAAAAGTGCTGGAGACGATCTGTTTTTTCTTGGATGTTCAAAGGCGTTGAGCTTAAGATAGCCAGGTCATCTGCAAAGTCAAGGTCTTCCAATGTATTGTTTTCGATCCATTTAATTCCTAATCCGGCATCTGCGCATTTCCGCATGACCCAGTCGATTGCTATTCCAAACAACATTGGTGACATGACACATCCCTCTTTCACCCCTGTTTCGACTGGGAACCAGTCAGAATTCCCGGTCTCTGTTTTCACACAGCAACGTGAATCTGCATAAAAAGCTTTTATAACGTACACATATTTTGTTGGGAAACCATAGATATTAAGAAAATTCCAAAGTGTCGGTCGGTGGAGGCTGTCGAAAGCTTTTTGGAAATCAACAAAATTTATAATAAGCTGGGATTGATATTCAACAGATTCTTCGATGATAGTTCTGAGTGTAAATATATATAGTCAATACATGACCGATGTGGTCTGAAGCCCGCTTGCTCTTCTCTGAGCCTTTCGTCTATTGACTTTTTTATTCTCTCCAGTAGGACACTGCAAAAAAGTTTTCCTGGCACAGATAGCAAAGTTATTCCACGCAAAATATTGAAGTCCGACAAATCGCATTTTTTGGCAGTTTAAAGATGGCACCATCTTTCCATTCTTGTGGTGGGGATTCATTTTGCGAGACGTTATTGACTAACAGCAATAAATGCTGTAAAACATTGTCATCTGCATACTTTAGCATTTCACCTGAAATTCCATCTTCGCCAGTTGCTTTGTTGTTTTTTTAACTTCCTGATGGCTTGTTTCAGTTCTTCAAGTGTGAAATTCTCACATGATGCAGTTAAAATGGGTATGTTTTCTTCTACACCAATAACTGGAGTAGTCGTTGGCTGTGGTATATTTAATATTTCTTTGAAATGTTCTGCCCACCTTTGTTTTTGTTCTTCATCTGATGCTAATAATCTGCCGTTGATGTCCTTGATTGGTGCACTTTTTGTGGGTGGATGATTGCACAGCTGTCTCATAATGTGAAATAAAGTTTTGCTGTTACCTGTTTTTGCTGCCAATTCAGCTTCTGCATACAAATTGTTTACAAAGTTGGTTTTGTTATTTCGTGCACAAGCTTTCACTTCTTTGTCCAGCAGAGCGTAGCGTAATTTGCTGCTTAAGTATAAAAAAGGCGTTTTTGCTGATAAAAGGTTTAGCTTCATTTGTTTTCTTTCATGGATTTTTATCCAGGTGTTTTCGCTTATCCATTTTTTCTTCTTACTTTGTTTGAAGCCAGCTGTGTTGACTGCTGCATTATTCATCGTATTTTTAAGAAAGTTCCATTTAGTTTCAATTCCCTTTTCAGCATTATTATTGTCTTTTAGGGTTGGTAGAAATTGGTGTTGAAATCAACACAACCAAAACAAAAATCATGGACCTCACCAACCAACCCAATGATATAAAACTTAATGATAAAACTATAGAGAAAGTAACCAATTTCACTTATATAGGAAGCAAAATGACATATAATGGAGATTCAACATCAGAGATAATGACTCGAATTGCGTTGGTGTCAAGTGCTTTCAACAAACTCACAAATATTTGGAGATCAAGGACAATAAGCCAGCATACAAAACTTAGGCTATTCAATTCCTGTGTAATCCCTGTACAAACATACGGATGCGCATGCTGGAAATCAACTAAATATATAGAAAAAAATTAGTTTCATTCGAAAACAAATGCCTCCTAAAAATTTTAAATATAAAACTGAGTGATCTCAAATCAAATGAAACAATAAGAAAAGAAACCAACAAAGAGTATGTGTTAAATTTTATAAGGAGAAGACGATGGAATTATATCGGCCATGTTCTTCGAATTGACAAGAGAAAACTCCCAAGTCAGGCCCTCATGTGGACACCAACAGGCAAAAGAAAACAAGGAAGACCAAAAGAAACCATGTGTAGAACAATCATAAGAGAAAGCTCAACCATGGGCCTAAGAAATAACCAGGACTTGATACAATTAGCAACGGATCGTCAAAAATGGAAATGCATGACTTCTGCCCTATGTGCCGTCTTCGGCCCGAGAGGAAATAACTAACTAACTAACTAACTATTTTTCTGAACCTTTCTAGAACTTAATTTCAGAAACAACTTAAAACATATAAAGAGTCCTTAAATCCATTTATTTACCAAACAAAGCATATTTTTATAAAATTCTTCTTTAACATTTATTTTAAATTGGCATGCACCTGTCATATGAATCTGATCAAATAACTGAAAACGTGATCATAATTTAATTTTAAGGTTATTAAGTTAAGTCATTTCTTATTCTTACAATTTAACATAGGCATAGTAAAGTGTACACCATCCTAATTGTACTAAGGGAAATAAATCTTGATAGTCATTGTGAGAATTAATTAACAGAGTGAGAGTTCTTGAAAGAGACCGGAAGTGAATAAATGATGGAAGCGTCTAGAAAGCTCTGTGTTAATTAATTACAATTGGCAACGAGGTAAATGTTCTAATCAGAAAGAATCCTCGAAAATCTTCGTCAGAAACAACCCAAACAACTTTGGAAAGGAAGATCATATCTAAGTTCTAAAAAGATCGATAAGTATTGAAACGATATTTTAATTCGTTCGAATTCTTTAATCAAGATCTAGACAAGATCCAACGAGGAGACACAAACAAATTTACAACATGGCTTTCGCACAGCTACCAGCCTACCCTGCATTCGATACGAAGGCAGAATGTGTGGCTACTCGATGGCACAAGTGGATGTCAAGGCTAACAAATAACTTATTTGTGGCATACAATGTCACAGACGAAAGCAAAAAGAATGCTCTCCTACTAACATATGCTGGTAATGATCTTAATGATTCCTTTGAATCACTACAGGACTTGTAAACAACTCCAACACCGGATGAATTAGTGTTTGATAAGTTCAATCAAGCATTGAACCGTTACTTTAATCAAAGAGTGAACAAAGAGATTCAAAGATATGCTTTCAGACAACTCCATCAACAAACTGAAGAGATAGAAACCTTCTACACAGAGTTAAAGCAGCTAGCACCATCGTGTGAGTTCCATAACCCTGATGAAGAGAAAAGGTTACAACTAATAGCTGGTTGCAAATTATCCAAGGTACGGGGAAAAGGATTAAATAATTTTGTTGACAGACTTATTACAGTTTGCCAGAAGCTGCGAGATCACGCAAAAACACGTTAAGGAGATAGAAATAAATAATGCATCTCTGCACAAAATGAGATCTACTACTAGTTCAACTAATTACAGCAAGCCCAAACAACACAAGTATATATATACACCAAAACAAGACAGAGTTCCAAAAAAAAAATCCACTTTGCTACTGTTTGCAACAGTGCAGTTAGACAAGTATTTCAACCGAAACGCACCACACAACAGAAACCAAGTTTTAAAAAGCATATTAGAAACTTGAATAACAATGTCGAAGATGACTACGTGTCCATATCCACTATTCAAGGAAAACAGTTGCCTTTATTTGAAGTTAACATCAACGGGAGCATGATACAAGCATTAGCAGATTCTGGAGCAAGCATCAACATTCTGACAGTACATGTATTTAAAAAGCTAACTCCCAAACCTCATCTGAATGGTAGCACAACCCAGATATTTCCCTTTTCATCCCGTCAACCACTAGATGTTATAGGGAAATTCAATGCAAAAATATTGTACAAGAATATTGACACATATATATTTCATTGTTGTGAAAACAAAAGAAATACACATCATTTGTTGGAAAACTCGTCTTGAGCTTCAACTTCTTCAGAAAGTGAAAGCAGTGAACACCTGTGAGATTTCTGCACTGTTCCCAGATATATTTACAGGACAAGGTAGGCTGAAAAGCCAAGCTTACAACATGAAAATTAAGTACCAAAAGGGTAAAGACAATCCTGCTGATTATATGAGCAGACATCCAGCTCGTAATGTACCAAGTTCAAGAGAAGAGAAAATAGCTGAAGAATATATTCAGTATTTAACTTACAATGTCATACCAAAGGCTATGACATTACAACAAGTTGCTGATGAGACTGCAAAAGATCCTACTTTGCAAGCCGTCATCAAATCACTTAAAACAGGACAATGGTACAGACATACCACATCTGTCCCAGTTGGATAAAGTAAGAACATTTGACACACTCAAGCAATGTGCTCAAGAATTGACATTTACTCAAGATGGAATTCTTCTCAAGGCCAAACAAATTGTTATACCGAAATCAATACAGAAACAAGCTGTTGAATTAGAACACATTGGAAACCAAGGGCAAACAAAAACTCTAGCTTTGCTACGTGAGAAAGTTTGGTTCCAAGGCATGAATGCAGATGTAGAGAAAAAAGTTAAAAACTGCATGGCTTGTCAAGTTGCTATTCCTACGTCAGGAAGAGAACCACTGCAGATGTCCGAGCTTCCAAAGCAAGCATGGTCAGAACTAAGCGCTGATTTTGGTCATCTACTAAATGGACGACATTTACTAGTTGTTACCGATGAATATTCAAGGTATGTTGTAGTAGATATTCTTGATAGCACATCAGCAAGAGCTACAATACCTCGACTCGACAAAATATTCGCACAACTCGGTATTCCTGATGAACTCAAAACTGATAATGGTCATCCCTTAAATAGCCAAGATTTCAAAAATTATATGTCAAACATGGGAATCCATCATCGCAAAATTACACCCCGAGCTAATGCAGAAACAGAAAGATTTTTGTGCACAGTTAAAAAGTGTATAGAACAGCTGAAATTGAACAGAAGTACTGGAAACAAGAGCTTTACAGATTTCTTCTATTATACAGATCAACACTACATACATCTACAGGGATTTCTCCTGCACAGATTTTATTTGGTCGAGTTTTAAAAACAAAACTTCCTCAAGTACCAAACATCCCTTAAAAATAAAACAGATAAAGTCATTAAGCAAAATGATGCCAGAGCAAAATCTACAATGAAACAATATGCTGATAAGAAACAGTACGTACAACCTTCAACTATTCAACCCGTAGATAATGTGCTTGTCAAAGACACAAAGTCTATTCGACCATTACCTTCTTATGAACCAATACCTTACACTGCTACACACAAGAAAGGTTCTATGATTACAGCTCAAAGAAATGGCAAAACCATCACGAGAAACAGCAGCTTCTTCAAATAGTCACCACGAGCACGTACATAAGCTGACACAATTGAAGTGGAAGAATTTCTACTGAACCAGAAGTCGACATATAGGATGGGACTACAGTCGAACCTGAGCCCGCAGCTGACATCGGTTTGCAAGACCAACAAATGCAGCGTCCCAGAAGAGCTCGAAAGATGCCAGACCGGTATAGAGACTACCACATGAGCTAATTAATCACTACACTTTTAAAATCAAGCACGTTCAACGTTTTATTCGTTCGTTTCTCGATGGGAATGGTGAAGATAACAACCAGGAATGCCCTAACGTTTCAACAAGACTAAAGCTCGTTAATGTCTTGTCGTCTTTAATTTTTTTTTGATGATATTGATCTTCAACATCTATGTCAAGATAAATCGTTTTATCGAATGTGATACAGGTAATTATTAATTTTGGAATCAAAGAAGAAAAATCAGTCAGAAAGGAATATAAGTATGAAGACGTAAATCAATATACAATAGTCTTCAATTAGTCCATAAAGAAGCAGTTTGATACTTAATTAAGAACAAGTTTAAAAGACCTTAAATTTTAAGCATTAATCAAAATTGAACTTAATATTATCAGAAATAACCATTGGACACTTTATCAAAAATATAGACGCCAAGTTATAATAAATTTGTTTAATTTTTATAAATTACATTTAGATAATGTAACTCCTTTAAATGTATCTGAGTTGTCTACGATTGCTTAATTTTAAATTTTCCTCACTGCAAGATGATCAAGAGTTCTTTAGGCTCATTCTATGTTAAACATGTATTTCAATTGTCAATTGATATGATCCCATATCCGAGGAAAGGAGGAATGTAATAAGGGAAATAACTCTTGATAGTCATTGTGAGAATTGATTAATACTGTGAGATTTCTTGAAAGAGACCAAAAGTGAATAAATGATGTTAGCGTCTAGAAAGCTCTGTGTTAATTCATTACATGAATGATATTTTTAAAAAGATATTGATCTAAAGGAGCTGACACGATTCAAATGGCCAACAACCATGCAGTGTATAAAAATAATAAAAAAATCGTCACAATAACACCGAAAAGATGGGGGAAAAAGACAATTTAGTCATGAGAGGGGATGGATCCCTTGATGAGTGATATTTAAAGCTATTAAATCTTAAATCTGGATTGTATTTGGCAGAGAATCATCATCTCTACAAGAACCACAAGCTTGAAATATCCGCTAGTAAAGCTGCAACAATAGCCGCTGAGATGAGGAGTTGTATGCTCACCATTCTCGGAAATATTTAAGCTGGATGGACTGGATGGGTATAAAAGATAATAATCTCACTAGAAATGGTAATATTTTTGGGACACACAAAAAAAAAACGATGTCTCACATCTCCTGGGTGTTTCCATTATGCTACCAAGGGCTCATGGACCTAGAATTCTTATAGAAAACTTTAGTACAAAAATCGTAGCTTCAACCTAGATGTCATAGATTTAATGATACGTACCAGCTAATGAAATCAATGAAAGAGGCAAAGAAAAAGTCTACAATAGTAATGATCATGGTCCAGAGTCATCCACGGAGAAACATCGTCATCATCATGGGAGACTTGAATGCCAAGTTAGGCAATAGCAATGCAGTGTATGTATAGTTAATGGGAAAACACTGTATAGACGGGATGAATAACAATGGTGGAAGGTTTGGAGACCTATGTGTTACATAAGACCTGTCATAATGGGGAGTTTTTTTCCAGCACAAGAAAATACATAAGGGTACATGAGTTACAATTGACATTAGAATGGAGAACCAAACAAACATTTTATGCATTCGTGAGACATTTGGTCTATCTCTCCAAGACGTACGTGTAAAAATGGGCACTGATATTTCCTCAGATCACCATCTTCTTTTGGCCAGGATTAAATTTAAGAATAAAAATGCATTGTGCCAAGCAACCAGCATATGGGTCTTGATATAATACCTCCCTCCTAAAGTACCAAGCCAAAAACAAATATTATAATATCTCACTGTTAATTAATTTCGAAACCCTACGCGAAATATTGGAAGACGACATCAACGAAGGAAAGTTGCAAAGCGTGAAAGAAACAGTTCAATCAATTTTTCAAGAAGTGCCAATAAACACAGAACGAGCATACAAAAAATGGATAACAGCAGATTTATTGAGTAAACGAGATTTTAGGAAATAAGATAGAAAACTGAAAAAAAATAGCAGCCATACACGAGCGAAGAATAAATATGTCCCAGAAAGTAAATGAAGATGCAAAAAACGAAGTTAAGAAAAGCATCCAGAGAGACAAGCAATAAATTGTTTAAAACCCAGATAAGGAAGAAGAAGATGTAGCCTAACAGAGGAACATGACAGAACTGTTTGATATCATTAAAGCTATGTCTTGGAAATATAGCAAGAAAGATATATAAGTGAAAGATAAAATGGAAAACACCATAACAAGTGATTAGCAGCATAGAGGGAGGTGGAAGGAGTACTTGAAATAGCTCTTTAAAAGGCCAGGACAAACGAATCCACAAGATATTCAAACAGCTGATAATGACCTCCTGTTTTACTGTAATAGCTTATTAAATATTCAGAAAAACATAAGGATAAAACTACCCTTTCTTTTTTCCGTATGCAAGAACAAACACATAACATTTTCGTTCTAACCGATAGGGATTCGTGGGTGGAATGGGTTTCCTGAATCAACCAAAACTTTATCACCATTTAAAATTTGAAAAGAAAGAGTAAAAAAAAACTATGGATAAGCGTTGGATGCACAAAGCTTCTGAAAAAGCGTCTGTATCAGATTTAAATTTATAAGTGAACTTTCTTAATAAATTAATGATTTATTAATCGTTAAATGCTGTTACATTCAAAATTTAAAAGATATTTTGTCATAAGGAGGAGCGCTTATTAAATACTCTAGTTTTAAAAAAAAAGAAAATTATAATTTCTTTTTCATATGACTTCTTAGAAATAAAAAAAAAATAAAAAAATACTAGTGTATTGACATAATTTAGTGAAATTGATGTACGGATCTTAGGGAATATATAACCATTGGAGCTGAACAGTCTTTCATAATGAACTGAGGTAACTGATATGCACAAAGCTTCTATGTAAGGAATGACAATATTTGAAATTGGCGTTTATTAGGTTTCCACCATTTTAGAGGGTTAATGTGTTTAGGAAATTTCACCTTCATTTTATAACGGTGAAATTCATCAGAATTGCTGTCCTCAATTTTGGACTACTAGCAAGACTCAATTCCTACTATTACATTAATACGCTTTTCATTAGTTTGGATAAGTTGGCGAAGCGTTAGAACAATGGTAGGCAAACTTTATGTATATTTAAAACTTTTTTGTACGCCAACAGTTTAAAAACTAAATTTTCGCGTTAACGTTAGGAAATTTATTATTTGTCGGTCCCCCTTACTTTTTTATTTTATGATTTTCAGTAATTTGTAATAGGTCGTTACTTGTAAAAAAAAAAATTAAAAGTTATTTTTTTAACGGTTAATCACTAAAATAATTGTTAATATAATAAATATATATAAATGTAATTTTCAACTATTTCGTACAAAACACAATTAAGGTAGAGGGAAATACAGATACTTCCATAAAAGTGAACATAATTTAATTTAATTTTTTTTTTAAATGCAGTATTTTCTGTTTTAACATGCAATCTATGAAACTGGAACTTATTAAAACTAGTCACGCAATTTAAATAAAATAATTACCCTTCGATCCCTCACCTTTCTCGAAAATGGTTTTACTGGTCTTTGGCATACATGAAGTATGAAGTTATCAAGATTAGTGTCTGGCAATGATGGACCTGTCTGCCTCTATTTATACTCATGTAAGAAAGCAGTATATCCAGGTTAAGTGGGCCTTTATTTCATAGCAACAGGTACTTGAACATAAGTTCATTCAACACAAAAGCATGACTTTATTATGTTAAATTATTAAGCCTCTATTTATAAGCAAGTAACAAAGAATTATAACCGAGCTAACAGTGGCTTTATTTTAAAGCAACATGTAATTTAAAATCAGTTCAAGCATAGCATAGGAACGAATTCTTTTTTGTTAAAATATTAAGCTCAACTTAAGTCTCACGGTTGTCTGTCTTGAAATGTTTCCAAGTCTTGAAGTGTCTTTAGGTTCTGAGTTCCAGTGCGCTACTTGTTTTAATGGCGTCAGTACTTGAAACATGTCTGAGGTATATGTAGTCCTTAATAATTAAACATAAAGCAGGTAACATAACTGAGTTTAAGACGTGTTACTTTTTGCGCCCGTCCCGCCTTTTCTTTGTTTCTGATCAAAAATAGAAAATCTCATAAATTTTTATTCGGGATTGGGCCGTCCATAAATGACATCGCGCGATTTTTGCCGATTTTTTACCCCCTACCCCCATACGTCACGCGTCGTCACAAAAGTACGTCACAAAAGTTTGACCCCCCCNACCTCCCGCGTCGGCAAAAAAAGAGCTAAAAAAAGTGTTGCCCCCCCCCCCCCCCTTAAAAAAAAATCACACACACACTATTTTCTGTTTGAAAATAATTATGTTTCAAATTACTTTTTTTTAAATCATTTAAGTATTTATTTAGTGTAGGTATACATTGTAATATTGTAACACGCGTGAAGATATGTAAAAGACATTAAATAATCATATTGAATAATATTATTAGGTTTTATATGCAGTATCACATAATAAATAAATATTTGCTCTACAATTCTAAATAACGTTTTTATTTTAACCAATAAAATTAATCCTATTTTTTATCTCCCCACTACCCCCCTCACAATTGTTTACCCTTCTAATAATACCGCTACTTAGGTAATGCTTAGTTTCGGCCTATAGCATGACATTATAACACACCCGACATGATTTGACAATGAAACAATAGCTCAAATATTATTGATCTAATGCCGTCATTCTCGGACGAATTGCATGCTTCATAGTCTGTTTGAATCTGTTTACATTTGTTTACGTCTGACAGACCATGTTGGAGACGTTGAAAATCAACGGTGTGTGACGATTCATTCATGCATACATGTGTCGAGTGAATCTATTTTAATGCATATGTTAAGATCATCAGCACGCAATCTGACGAGCAGTTTGCACTTAATTATGTTCAACAATAAGAAAAATGGATATCACGCTGAAACGTGTATTAGAGGTTTTTGGCTGAAATTAGGCATACGGTCTATAACAAGATGGCTATAATAAATTTAATATCCATTATAATGGTATCACGGTTGCCTGTCAGTCAGTAT
>MUZC01000402.1:235246-259000 GCA_002072015.1 Radix auricularia | reverse complement strand
TTTTGACCGTCGCTGTTTTGACACAGTCGCTGTTTTGAAGTCGCTGTTAAGACGATCGCTGTTTTGACTGTCGCTGTTTTGAACCCGTGCCCATTTAAGTGCTACAGAAGCAAGACTCACACTTTTGTTATGGCTGACTACTTCGTCAGGATGGCCGAGTGGTCTAAGGCGCCAGACTCAAGTATTTAGTCCTTGTCATTCAAATGGGGCTTCTGGTCCACTAAAGTGGGCTTGGTTTCAAATCCCACTTCTGACATGTATGTTTTAGTGTGAACATTAATTATATTTTCACTCTCTGAACAAGTCTCTGAAATTACTCCTCCCATAAGTACCATTTGCAATAATCAGTGTTATGAATTAATTTTTTTTTTCTTTTTAATTATATAGCACGTATTAGATAGGTAACCATACGTAAAATTGAATATTTTTAAATACTGGATTGATAATAAATAGTTCATATATCCTGTTTCACTAATCTATAAAGTTTAAAGGTAAGATGCCAGGCTAGAGCAATTTATGAATCCAGATCAGAAACTTAAGATGGTGACATGGGGCCTGAACTCAAAGCACGATTGAGACTTGATAAGGCCCTAAGCTATTATTTTGAGATATGGGGACACTTTATCTTAAAATTCGAGATGTTCTATCTATATCAGTACAAAATACGCAAAAATGCTCATGCTTACAATTTGTGGCCCATGAGAGTGGGATCCTAGCATGTGTAGCAGTTATAATTTTTAAAAACCATTTCCAATATAAATATTTATATCTTAAAACACCCAGAGGTTGTGATCTCAGATATCTGTTTGTCTGCCCGTCTGTCGACTGCTGCTAGCAACGCTGGCCGAGATTATTATAACGGTAGGTGACGCTTTTCAGGCGAATCACCCCCGTTACCTCTCTTATTTACTCTGTTTATTATTTCTATGTTCGTGAATAATTGTAGACTTTCTGTAAGAGTCTTTCAGAGTCTCGTTGGTACTCTTCCTGTAAGCAATCCTGTAGCTGACGGACGAAATACTATACCCAACGCTTTAGATTACATTCCTCATGACTCTCTCCCTTTTCTTACAGAGTATTGTATTAGATAACAGGAGGGTAGGGGTGGGCGGTTAGAGTTTTGTCGTCAAGTTGAAACTTTAAAACTCGTCTGGTGAAGTCGTGTGGTATGTATAGAATAAGGAAAAGATTTCGAATTTTCCAGCCAATATGTTTCGTCTTGTCGTGTATTTCAGTTCTCGTCTGCCTTTGTCAGTTTTTCTGCAATTGCTGTGAAGACAACCATAAACTATCAAATACACTGCAGTGGTTCTTTACCACATCACGTAAATTTAACTCTGTTATATGGCTTGCTTAAAGCAGCATTACGGTCAGAACTTCCTGAAGCCGTTTGTGGGGTGTAAACGATTGCGTAAAAACATTATAATTTTTAATTATTTTATTCACTATTTGAGTCCACCAAACTCTGGCGTTTGTGATCATTGGTCTTTGGCTCAAGATTTCACCGCAGCTAAGTTTTAATATAAATTTATTTGTTTGCTCTTTTCTTTATGTACGTTGAAAAGGTCTCTCTCCCGAAAAATTCATTGTTTTTTGATATATCAAGACATACATCTACTTATCTAAAAGCCTGTTTGCAGTCTCACCCATATTCTGTTCGGACCATCGGTCTGTTCGGGTTGGCCTGGGCATGTGGGCCGTAGTGTTGTCGGCTGAACTGCGTCACCACTTGTTTCTATAGGGATTTTCCAACAAGGTGTTGGCCCCAGTCATGTGAATGGGACAATGATTGTTTTTGTCCCATCCGTGTTTTTTGTAAAGGGGTCCGACTTTAAATTGCCGTCAACATCCACGGGGCCATGTGTCCACAGCACTGTCACCCTACCATTAATTCTTTCGAACCTGATAATCAATTACGATTTTCTGTACAGAAGACATTAGGGTGCAGTAAGGCAAATGTTAAACCACATATTGTTATCAGAAGTATTATCATTAATATGGAATTTAGGGATTAGTAAGGGCAGCATGAGCTGTCACATTTTTAAGATAGTGTTGTTGTTGTTGTATGGCTGTTGTTTGTTTTTTCATTACTTTGTTTTATTTATTTATTTATTTATTTTTTTTGTTTTGTTTTGTTTTTTACCACAACTATTAAACATTTGTTCACATTTTTTAAAAAAAGGTAATTTAAAAAAAGGGGAGTTTGCTGCCCCTAACAAAGGGAAACTAAATGGCACATGCTGCCCTTGTCCCCATTCTCACTACGCAGGCTATGCTAATGTAAACAGTGACCCAACAACAATCAATCAGCCGTTAGAATACCACATAAGCTGTCAAGTAGCGAGTTGTCTTAGAATATCGTACGGCCATTCGTATGAAAGCTAATTAAAAAACCTTTTGATTCTGTGTTTCTTTTATCCGTTAAGTATGGATAGAATACAAAACAGTATGCTTTAAAAACGATTAAACTTATCGGAAAAAGTATGTAAGTAAATTAAAGATAATGAATTTGTCAATATCAATTCATGAAAAAATTTAAAAAACAAAAAGTTCAACCATAATTTACAAAAATAATTACATTTATATTTTAATTGGATAAATTTTAAATCAACTCATAATGAATGTTGCTCGTTGGTCTAGGGGTATGATTCTCGCTTCGGGTGCGAGAGGTCCCGGGGTCAATTCCTGGACGAGCCCTACACTTTTTTCGCAACAGTAGGGGAAAAATTAAGAAATATCTATTGAATTAATCTTATTGAAGTTTAGTTCTTCTTGCTCACAACGTGATTGAATTTCTTACACAACACACATATCCAGTTCTCTCAGTTTCTCTGCCTTTGTATTCTTTTTTTTATAAAATAAAAACGAAGCAATTTCAAAATCATTTTAGGTTCAACTCTAAAAGTCTTCTTTCTTTTATCCCCGCTCACCCAAATGTGCCTGTGGCAAGCACCACACCTACCCAGAAATTCAGACTGAATCGTTGCATCCTCCATCAGAGGGCTGTAGCACCCCTTTTTTTACAAGCACTTCGAGAAAATTTTTATCACTTACATGATAGTAAGGGACATGAATTTCCATTTTGATCATCCTCAGAATCCCTCAACAGCGAAAATTTTGGAACTTTTGGATTTATTCAACATTTATCAAATAATTAATATATATACACACAATTGATTGGGTATTTCACAGACCTGACGATTGCCTTGTCAAATCCACAACCATAACAAAAGAGCTGTCCTCGAACTTGGGGTAATTGCCCCTGCTCATTCCACAAAATTCCGGGTTCTTCACAATCTATGTGGCATCAACCACGACGCATTTTGGCAAAATCTAAGTGTGGCGGTGTCCCCTGACCTCTTCCCCACTGTCACATGATAGTAATTAATAGATTATTAATAGAGAGAGATCACGTGACGAGTGAATGCTAGAGGGCGCCAGTTGTAGTTAATATTTTAGCAAGAAGTGTGCGTGCAGTCGGCATGGCTCTCCACTGATGTTATTCATGTACAAAGTATAATTACTATTAGTGTTAAATTAAAGATTAATAGTTGACAAAAGACTCTTGTGTTTTCATAGAAGTTGGAGTCTGTCAGTGATATACGCCTACAAGCGTGAGTTCTCATGAGAAGATTAAGTTTCGCTCTGGAATAATATACAAGTAATAAGTCACACTCAATATCATACATTAAGAGTCTAAGGGTCAAGACGTTACATCTGGTGTAAGACGTGACACCCACTTTGGATACGTTTAATAGTACTCTATGCACCATGCTTGACAGATACGGCACCGTCTCAGATCATTGAAAAACGTGTCTTAAAATAATTTTTTTCTTATCTTAACGATTAAACTCTTCTAAGTCGCATTCAGTCGGCATACAGACCTTTTCACAGCACAGAGACCACCCTGTTAAAAGTAACAAATGACCTCCTACTTACACTATGATAATGGGAAAATATCTACATTTGTCCTCTTAGATCTTATGCGGCTTTTGACACCGTAGACCATCAAGCATTGCTAAAACACTCCAAAAATATTTAGGAATTTCTGGCTCGTTTATGGCTTGGATTTAATCATACTTATCTGGACGATCACAGATGGTATCATTGGATGGATGTATCTCTTGCAGATTTGACTTGGTTTATGATGTGCCTGAAGTCTCCGTTTTGGGTCCGGTACTTTTCGTGCTCTATACAAGGCCACTATTTCTACTGCTCGAAAAGCATTCAGTTAAAAGCCAATCATTTGCAGATGATACTCAATTTTAAACTCACACTGATCCCTCTGATATTGACTTCACTTTCCAATTTATGCGGGAGTGCGAGCATTGGTGAGGTAAAGTTTTGGATGACTTTAAGCAAGCTCAAACTGAATGATAATAAAACAGAAGTCTTCCTATTCTATAACAATAAATCACGCAGTACTCTAATTCTTCCGAATTCTATTCAGTTGGCTATTATATTTCTGACAGATTGTTCAAAACATCGACTATGAATCTTGTCTACAATATTTCAGACATGTCTACCAACAACTTCATCAATCACATCTGTCGCTCTGCCTATACTGCCATCATTTTCATGAATTTTTCCACAAGCTGTGCTGTCAATTGTTTCGCAAAGCTGTTTCTGTGTGGGTACTACATCAAATTCTTTCATGGGCGGTATAGCGGGAATTTCATCTGCATAGAGAGGAGCCAGTTCCACCTTTTTAACTGCGCTGCCTTGTCTTGGATAATTTCTTCACCGTTGGACTTTAGGGGGGCAACATTGGACGTCAATGGGCCAGTTGCTTTTTGATATTTTCTTACCTGGCTTTAGCATTCCCCATGTCTGCAGCTGACTGAATGTTGGACCAGAGGTTAAGCCAGTAGGTAATGGCGCATTGGCGTGCGACTTTTTGGGCATGTGACTTGGCTGCTCTTAAGGTATGAAGCCTCTTGGGTGTCGGCTTTTTCTTTAAAAACATAAGAGCTTTCCTTTTAGCTTCAGCGACAAGTTTCCTCTCATCCCAATGTGTATCAAACCAATCCATGTTTTTTGTCGGATTTTTAACTTAAGACCGGGGCTTACACGTACCCACTATTCATGGACCTAAACATTTCTAGCGGCGGCCCTGAGTATAATATGAATGTTTATTTAATGAATATATTTATATTATTATCTACATGTAAAGCGGTGTGAGTCCGGCTCCTTGCTGAAATACTAATAAATTGATAATTTATATAGCACAGTATAAATTATTATTATCATATAATATTGATCTCTACAAATTCAGCTGTCTGTATTCATCTAATTATAGCTGATGGCGTCTCAAACCGTCACAGTCAGAACAATTAGCCATTACTTTCATTGCTTGAAATTTACACAACTCGACTTCATCAGGTAGTTCATTTGAAAATTCAAGTTCAAGGCCATAAAACAAGGCCGGTGAAGTCTGACACATTTGATGTTGTTCACAGTCGCACACTGAAATCAACTCGCTCCCACCTTTACACTTTTTTTATTCTTTTCACGCACACCGACATAAATTAACCTTTGAGCTTTCAGATGAAGGGGCATAATATTATCAAATTGAAAGGATTGTCTAGATAATATACTACACTAACTGTAACACCTCGTTGTTTTCTATAAATATAAAATGAGTTCAGGTCTTCGCCAGGGGGTTGAACAACTTGGTAAGGTTTGAGACTTATTACAACAAGCACATTGGTCTAGGGTTTAGGGCCTAGGGGTATGTTTCTTGCTTTGGGTGCATAGGTCTGGATTCGAATCCCGGACGGGCCCTTTACATTTTCTTATCAAGCTCAAGAGTCACAAAGAGTTTTACGAACGCTTTTGTTCCTCCATACACATAGACGTAGTCCGTTAACAACTCTGAGTTAGCCATGTCAAATATTATGAGTTATCCCAACAGATGACTGTCAATTCTGCCACTAACATGTCTGAGTGAGTTCTGCCACCAACATCGCTGAGTGAATTCTGTCTTCAACATCTCCAGTTCTATTTATTACGGTAAATCTAGATTTGTTATATATAAAATGATTTACAGTCTTTTATAGTATTTTGAATTTCGGTAAAATCCGACTTAAAGTTCCCGCTCAACAAGGCCGACACCTTTGTTGATATGCAGCTTACCAAGGAAATTGGAAAATTCATTTGTTAAAATTATAAACCTTGACCTTAACCCTAAATTTACAATTATAGCTAAACCTAGCTCAAACCCGAAATTAACAAATAAAAAGTCTAAATCTAAACCTAAAAAACTAAGGAAGAGAACGCATAATTAATTGCTATACAACCCATTTGGGAACGTATTATCGGATTCAGCCTGAATTCGCACAGAGAACTAAAACATGTTCAACTGTTACGAAAACATCTAGAGATCAATGGTGCTCCCATTTGGTGTAAAGTTATGAGGCCCTCAATTTTATTCCATCTTTTTTAAAACTAACGTGAGAGGCCTTGAAGTAAAAACCTATTTATACCATTTAGGTCACGTCCGTATAGCTGAGGTAAAGTCAACTATTGCAAGTTGTTTCCCAAATGTTCCACCTGCTGATCACAACACACGCCCTTACATTCCCAGCGCAAAAAAAAAAGAATATTTTTCCCATTGAGAACTTCCGATTGAAGATTGTCCTGTCACTGGGTTGCTAACATTTAAAATGACACAAAAGTAAGAAAACCAGAGGGTCTTTAAATTTTGGAGTACACCGTCAAGTGATCCATACTTAGACATTGACATAGATTTCTTGTTATAAGTCATTTTTTTCAGTTTATAATGGGTGTCCTTTGGAAGATTTATTAAAAGAATTTCTTAGTAATTGTGACTAGTTCAACAATGGCCTTTTGGTCTAGGGGTATGATTCTCGCTATGGGTGCGAGAGGTCCCGGCTTCAAATCCCAGACGGGCCCTTTAATATTTATCCAGCTATCAATCAAAACAACTAAGGAAGTAAGCAACATCTCCGAATAAAATTATGTGAGCTAAAATATAAATGCGACATAAAAATGAAATTTTAATTTTTTTTTAATGAAATGGGAAATTTTGCTATAGTTACATCATGACCATAAAAGTTTTCATTTCAAATGGGCATGGGTAAACACATTTATTTAATAATAGGAATATTACAAGATTTTCGCGTATGGTGCGAAATGTCCGGGGCTAAAATACCTCCTTTTTTCTTTCTTTGCTAAATTATGAATTTATTTATTACATTGAAATTTAGTAGTTTCATTTGTTATAATTTTTTAGACAACGAAAATTAACCAACCTGATCAAGTGTATAGTTCGTGATCTCAATAAAATTGTACGTAAATGTAACTTACATAAGGTAAATGTAAGTGAAAGTAGTGAATGGGGAACGAAAAATTAGATTAGTTCATCATATTCGCATTTGACACAGGAGTACATTACAATTTGGCATTATGGCAAAATTTAAATATCAACATACTATCAACATTTAAACTTAAAATCTAATAAGAATGCAGACTAAACACAAATCATAGATGAGTACGGGAATCAATAATCTCTTGCATAAAAGGAGCGTCTGTAACATATTAGATAAGATAAGAAGATTTAAAGTTCCATGGTAAATTGGATCCATTTGCGTTTTACATTTATAACTAGTAGACTAGCATGCATAAGGCTCCTTGGTGGAGGGGTATTATTCTCGCTTAGGGTGTGAGAGGTCTTGGGTTCAAATCCCGGACGGACCCGTCTGATTCGATCTTTTATTTTTTATTCTGTACCTATCTGTTTCCTGTTCAATTGCAATCATAATGACCAAGTCCGCATTGACGGTTACTCATATTTATATTATATTAGTGCTGCAAGCGATAAATATACATTTAATAGTTAGCTTTTGAAAATTAAACGATTCATTTCATGAATCAATTGAAATTCCAGACGTATCAGAGAACCGACAGTGGGCCTTGGAGATTCTAAAAATACATATTGCCCCAAAGGTTGTTTCTTTCTTGTATAAGCTATATAAATATTAATGTAAGCTTTAGCTAATGAAAAATGAATGAATCTTGACAAAGCATCGTGTACAAAAACTTGGTAGCCGATATTAAAATACTAACGGGCAATAAACTTGTAATGCTTAATAATTCACTTAATAAAATGAAAATAATTAATAAATAAAATAATTCGTAGGGTCTACATTAGTTATATGCAGAAATTGATTACTTGTTGCGCCCCAAACCATAAATATTACTATTACCAAGTTGCCCACGATTCAAAACAGTGGCCCAACCCTGTTAGAGTATAGGTGCAAATAGTAAAGGATAAAAGATGTAGGCGTTCATGGACAGACAGATAAAGTATATTTCAAATGTCTTTAAGAATAATGCGTAGTACAATGCTTTATGTGTTTATCTAATGAAAATATAATTGTTTTTGGGCAATTGCTTACATAAATTGGCCCACCAAAAATGCATTGAAAAGAACTTACTGAGGTTTCTATGACTATTTAGAGGAGTAATATACAAATATGTCTAACAATGTTTATCATCAGATATTGGTTCTTTTTCGGTAGAAAAAAACAACTGAAAATCATGAAAAATTATACATTTCTGATTAAGCAGACAATTTTATACATGCTATTATTTTACTACATAAAATAAAGCGTATCAATAGAAAATGCACAGACAACTTATGATGGCGATTTTTATTTTTACATTAGGAGCTTAATGAGTGCAAGAGACTTTTTTCTAAGACGATTGCTTCGTAAACAAGTAAAATATAGATAGAAAACAAACGTTAGCGGCATTAAAATGACAAAATAGAATATTTACAGGAGTTATAGTCATGCCCGTAAGAGTGAGGCTATTCAGTGAAACCTTTAAATTTATATAAAGGGACCATTTTTTACAGTTTTAAAGGTAACTTTCATTTGTTTGGGCATATGTAATTATCACACAAACCTGGCATCAACACCTTCACTCAGGAAATGTTTACATGCTTTATGCCAAAGCTTGAGCTAAACCATCAGCTTAAATTTAAGCCCAAATCTTTCTTTTTCAACGTTTCTTTTTTAATAGAGAATTACTAACTCTATACATATATATGTCTTACAATTAAAACATTAGACCAAAAACAAATACTCCAGAATTTTAACAAATTTACCAGTAAGGTATTTGATTTATTTGTTTAAAAAATTTAAAAAAAAAAAAAAATGAAGTCAATTAACACAAACTATCAAATATTTTCAGGTCGTTTATAAAATGTATCGCGGAAATAACCAATGAAATCGCATAGCCTCAATTTTGAAATGTCTTTGCTTTGTTGTGATTATTTGTGGTATTGTTGTAAGTGTGTACAGTTTTATCTCTCCTCATAAACCATATCATTATAATTGTAACCCTAATTACAGGGTTCGAAGTCAAGGGGTGTGTCCCCGCTATGCATAGAGCCATTGTGGCATAATGAAGATGCATTATAAAAATTCATTTAAATTAATATACATTAACCTTTATAAATTGATTTAATAGATTCCAAACGCATGATAAAATTGAACTTGAACTATCCCTTAACCCGACGCTGGGTCGTTGGGGCACCATTTTGAGCTGCGCACTAACTCATGCCAAGTGTCACGGTTCTGAGCTGCCTTCTGGGAATCGCTAAATGAAAGGCCGGTCCACTCTTTGATGTTGTCCTCCCAACTCTTCCTTGGTCTGCCTCTTTTCCTTCTTCCCTGGACTGTGCCTTGCAATATCGTCTTTGAGAGACCTCCAGATCTTGACACGTGTCCGTACCATCGTAGTTTCCTCTTTTTAATTGAGGTGAGAAGGTCCTCGTAAGGGCCGATGACAGCACTTATTTTGTCGCGGACCGCTTTGTTCGTGATGTGCGCCGTGTAGGAGATGTTTAATACCTTTCGAAAACATCTCATCTCAAGCGCACTAATTCTTTTTTGGAGGTCTGCGGTGAGCGTCCAAGCCTCACAACCATAGAGGAAGACTGACATCGCCAGAGAGCGCATTAGTCGAATCTTTGATCTCAGGGAGAGCTTCTTGCTTTGCCAGATGTTTTTCAGTTTGCTTAGTGCTGCAGTTGTTTGGGCCGTTCTGGCAAGAATTTCTGGTTTTGAGCCTTCATCGGATATTACAGCCCCTAGATATTTGAAGGTAGGGACCTCCTCGAGTTTTTGACCGTTTATCCGTATTTCACTTGTGAAATTCTTATTTGCCATGACCTTGGTCTTTTCTGCATTAATTTCCATGCCATAGGCCTTCGACGTCTTCTCTAGCTTTGCAAGGAATTCTTTTAGTTCGTCCTCGCTGCCAGCTAGGCCGTCTATGTCATCGGCGAAGCGTAAGTTAGTTATGATCCTTCCTCCGATGCTGACCGTTCCGACATGGTCTTCGAGCACATCAGTCATAATTCTTTCTAGGAAGAGGTTGAAGAGGATGGGGGAGAGTAAACACCCTTGTCTAACACCAACAGTGGTCTTGAACCAATCTCCCAGCTTGCTGTTGTAGAGTACTGCGCTGGATGCTCTGTTGTATAGGTTCTTGATCACAGTAATGAGGTTGGCGTTAATATTGTACTTGTGCATGGTTGCCCACAGTGCTGCATGCCACACTCTGTCAAACGCCTTTTTGAAGTCTATGAAGACATGAAAGAGGTCCCTCTGGTGTTGCAGATGTTTTTCACAGAGCACTCGCAAGTTGAAGATCTGCTCTGTTGTGCTCCTTCCTGCTCTGAAGCCTGCTTGTTCTTCTGCAATGATCTGCTCTGCTTGTGGTTTTAGTCTGTTTAGTATTACCATGAGCATGACTTTGCTGGGGTGACTGATCAGGCTAATTGTGCGGTAGTTCTGACACAATTGTAGATTACCCTTCTTTGGGAGCGTTATAACCAGCGATTGAGTCCAGGGTGTTGGCCACTCTCCTGTCTGCCAGATCTTGTTGCACATGCTAGTTAGAATGTTTATTACTGGGTCACCTCCTGCTTGAATCAGTTCACCTGGGATGTTGTCTGCTCCAGCCGATTTCCCCTTTTTCAGCTTTCGCACAGCAAGCTCCACCTCATCACGGAGAATGTAATGCATGTCCATGTTAGATGACGTTGGGCAATTGAGCACTGATTCGTCGCCCTTTGAGTCTTCATTGTATAGCTCAGAACAGTATTCGGTCCATCTTTTTATTATTTCTTGTTCTTCTGTAATACATTTCTCAGATTTATCTTGAATTGTTGAGATGCGACCTTGCTTGGTGGATGTCAGATCTTTGACAATCTTGTAAGCCTTTTTTTAGTTGTTTCTCTGTAGATTATCATCGATGTCTGAGCATTGTTGTTCTATCCAGTTTGTTTTTGCTTTATTCATTTCTTTCCTGATCTTTTTGTTGATTGTTCTGTATTTGATTGCTCATTCTGCAGTATTATTTACGTTCTTAAGTTTTCTTCTTTCATCGCACATCTCTAGGATATAAGTGGAGACCCATGGTTTTTGTATGGCATGTTTTTTGCCAAGTATATCTTTTGCTGTCTCAATTATTGTGGTATTGAAGGTATCAGTGATTAGATCTATGTCCATATCCTTTTCCGATTCACAAAGTGTGGTCAGTGGAGCAAATTTCCCTCCATGATAAAATACTTATCTAAAATATATTATAGTGTAATAGAATTTTATCTCTTGAAACTTAAGTAAAAGTTACGTATGAAAACGATAATTTTAAGTAACACTAGTAATTAATACATTTTAAAAATTTAGTTTCATATTTTTTAACATCAGTTTTAATGTACCTATCAAGCCACTTAACTTTTCTTAACAAAAAGTTGATATTAAATATACATTCGTACTGGTGTAAAATCGGAATTTAGCGATTATTTTATTGATTAATAGTTAAAAATTTTAACGATTAATTTATTTTTTATGGATGATCGACCCAACAATTATACAGGAACTCAATTTTAAAAAAAAAATTAAATTAAAAAAAAAAAAAAAAAAAAAAAGCTTTAAAGAAATAATAGCTGCAGATAAATGTAAATAATTTCATGTCATTTAAACTAATATTTTCGTTTAAAAATATTGACCGACGGGAATGTTCAAAATGTTGAGAAATTTCGCCTTCCATAGTTTTAACACGTCGCCTACTTATCATACCAAACGAAAATCGTACCAAGATAAAGGCAGTATTGGAGTCTACTCAGAGACAGAACGTGATGACAGCTCTTCTGATGAATTACTGCTTTAGAAGTTGGAGATTAAAGTTCACGAATAATTTAAGCCTCTACAACTGTTGAAAATTAATGAACATTGATTCCATGATAGTGTCAATCTTTGCCAGGACTGTTTTGTTCACATCAGTTAACTCAGTTCCACAGGAATGATTGCTTAGCTTGGCTTGTTATATGTTAATTAATCTTTGACAGCCCTATTGGAAATATCCTTTTTTGTTTGTCAATGTACTTTTGAAAAGCATTATGTAGCTACCTAACATTGTTAATTACTGAATACTTCTTATTTCACTGTTATGTTTAATAAAAAAAAATACCATATATATATATGGCGGCTGGGTAGCGAAGTCAACAGTGCACTTGTCTCTTATCTTATCTTATCTTAGATATACAGACGCTACTTCTATGCAGAAGATAATTGCGTCCACAGACCATGAGAGATGATCTGTTGGCAAGTGATGCAGCGGTCACAGGCTACGGCTATAGGGGTTCCACGCATTACCCCAGCTTGTCTCACAAGCTGAGAGGCGTGGGATCGATCCCACAAATAGCCACCATAAAAAATATTGAGAAATGACTAACACCAAGAAAGACCCCCGCTGACCTGGAGAGGGATGGGCGCCGCCAGTGTCCATTAAGCCCTAAAATGCTCTAATGGAAACATTAGAATCCCCTACGACCTCGAAAAAAAGAGGTTATGGGACACACACAAAAAAAATCATGTTAAGCCTGGTCCCTTTTTGGACTCAGGACGTGTTAGCGCATTTTCGTATTATGTATCAGTACTCATGTTAGATATCAGCATTATGTAGTTATCATTAATTGTGTTTAGATTTTAGACATTTTTTTATGAATTTTCTTGTGTAATGAATATACTTGAATTTTTGTTTATTTAAGTCATTTCTTTACATTTAAATTTTTTTTATTTTCTCTTTAATCTAACTACAAGTAGTTTGTGGTCACTGAAATAGGACTCATAAATGAAACATTCTAAATTGTAATCAGCTAATCGCCTAAATAATCCGTCAATTGTTGTTTGATAGATCGTGGTTGCCAATCTTGTTGAAAGTAGTTAAATGTTGAAGTTTGTTTCGAAAAAGTTTTCAATTTCTGCCCCTGGGCCGCTAAGATCTTGATTGAAGTCACCACAAATGATGACGTAAAACTCTCTAAATTTTTACACATATTCTAATGACGTCAACAAAAAAAAACAGAAAGTAAAAACTCTTCAATGCTTGAAAAACGATGTATTCGACTTCCGGCAATGGCGGCCGTTGCCTGCGCCAGTGTTATCTCTCGATTCGCAATGTTTTTTGGTAGTTTTAACGGGGTTTTTTAACGGATCGAGTAACTGAGTGTTGATGCACAAATGGCAGGTCAGGACATACAAAAAACATATATACATCATGGGTCTAGGACTTATGGATGCTGAGATCTAGGGTGATGACAGACTGACGGACAAAACGGTTGCAATAGCGCATTCGACTTCTCGAAAATGCGCTAAAAATTAAAATAAAAAATATATATCTATCTAATACATAATCGCCCTAAGTATGCGTGTGTCTCCCCGTCTAAAGGCGCGCGAAAAGGTGCTCGAAAGGCACGCAAAAAAGACGCGCAAAATTAGTATAAGAAAATTAAAAAGTTCGCCGTAAAAAAATATTATATGACGTCATTGTTTTAGCTCAGAACGTCAATTATTATTACCGAAACAACGCAAGAACCTGTGACGTCAGCATTTGTGTACACACAAACACACATTTGTGTTGAGTCTAACATCGGCCACCAGCCTATGCGTGTTTGTCTCCGTAATAAATCATGATGTAAATGTAAGTCACCACTAACCGGTTGATGTCGGTGTGTCGGTCTTCGGTTCTTGACTCACTGCCAACTGCATTGCTGCGCCGCATTCAAGGTATGACACCGTTCTCCTACGCCTGTACCCATCGTCAATGTCACGTTCGCATTGCTTTATTATTTCTTCTTCAACTCCACAAATTTAATTTACAAACCTTCGCATTTTGCCACGAGACAACTATGCCTCGAAAAAAGAACATTCGATGAAGCCGAAATTGCCGATAGAAAACGTCGAAGAAACGAACATAACAGGAATCGAAGAAGAACAGAAACACACGTGTAGGCATCCCGGCGACGAGAAACGCGAAACCAACAAGATCGCATTCGAAGAGCAAGTGAAACCGACGAACAACGGTCCCGTAGACGGGAAGTAGCAGCCACTAATAAACGACGTCGGTCAGCTACACTCCGGGAAGTACCTGAACCTCATTTGGAAGGAGCCACCGGAAGTGACTTCATGAATGACAACGTCCAGCAACATTTCTGTGACAATTTACAATTGCTTGGCACATTCTGCGTCGTCAAACATTTTCCTGGCGAACACCCTGCGGACAAATTATTTATCACGTGCTGCCAAAAAGGAAAAGTGACGCTAGATCCCATCCGCATATCACCGTTACTGAGGACGCTCATGACGAGGGAACACGAGCACTCCCAAAACTTCATAGTCAACATCATGTCTATTAATAGCGCCTCAGCCTTTGCGTCAATGGGTGCTAAAGTCGCTCCTCCTCCCGGATACGGGCCCTACTGCTTTCGCATCCACGGACAGATTTACCACCGATCTGGGGCTCTGCATCCTGACAATGATGGTCGTCGTCAATTTGCTCAGCTGTATATAGGTCAAATGTTATTTTCTATTACAGTATTTCATACATTTCTTTGTTATTTCTGTTCATATCGTAATCTTTTCATGGCAATAAAGGCCACGTGGTTTTTCTATTGCAGTATTTGGTAATATCTTTGTTATCCCTTCTGTGGGATTTCGTTCTGCCAGCTTCAGCAGGCTTTTGAACTAGTAAATATATAAGACGCATTTGTTGTCCGTCTGTCCGTTCCCTAATAACTCAAGATCCAGACAACCCAGTCAAGTGAAATTTGGTAAACTTACACACAATCATATGGGACAGGTTCTTAAATAGGGTTCGTTCCATAAATTCACACTCATGGGCGCCGGGGGCCCAAAAACTTTTTTTCCTTATTTGAGCTTTATAAAAAATGAAAATCAACAATTTTTTTATTTCTCAAGGAGGCAGAAGCATGAAATTTTTAGGAAATTGTTTAGTACACTTCCGCAGTGGTAACAGGTGAAAAAAATATTGAAATTATCACTTAATGGAAGCCGGGGGCCCAAAAGTAGTTTTTTTGCCTTCTATGAACTATATATAGAAAATGAAAATCACTAATTATCTTATTTTACGGATAGGTAGAAGTATGAAACTTTGGCAAGTT
This sequence comes from Radix auricularia, assembly GCA_002072015.1. Classification (NCBI taxonomy): domain Eukaryota; kingdom Metazoa; phylum Mollusca; class Gastropoda; family Lymnaeidae; genus Radix; species Radix auricularia. The sequence goes on along the minus strand of MUZC01000402.1, from coordinate 243,501 downwards.
GTTAAGTACGCTACCCCGACGATATTTTGCGAGAAAGAATTATTTTAAACTTCCCACCCATTGGGGGCCGGGGGGCCCAAAATATAGTTTTTTTTATATTAAAAACTCACTCATCACTAATTCTCAAATTTACTGTGTAGGTAAAACCTTGAAACTTTTGAAAATTCTTGAGCATACTCTCCCGACAATAATGGCAATCGTTCCATAAATTCCCACTCATGGGGGCCGGGGGCCCAAAAACGTTCCCCCCCCCCCGTTATTTGAGGTATATAAAATTGAAAATAACTAATTCTCTTATTTCCAGTGTAGGCAGAAGCATTAAGTTTTAGGATATTGTTTAGTACATTTCCCAAATTATCACAGGCAAAAATATATTTCAATTATCACTCTCAAGGGTCCAGGGGCCCAAATGTTTTTTCCCTATATGAGCTATATAAAGTTGAAAATCACACTTTCTCCTATTTCCCGTGTAGGTAGAAGTATAAAACTTTGGCAAGTTGTTAAGTACGCTACCCCAACGATATTTTGCTAGAAAGAATTTTAAATTTCTCACTCATGGGGGGCCGGGTGCCCAAATGTTGTTTTTTCTTATATTAGAAACAAACTCATCACTAATTCTCCAATTTACAGTGTTTGAAAAACATGAAACGTTTGGAAATTATTGAGCAGACTCTCCTGGCAATAATGGTTTTCTTTTTCATGGGGTGCCGGGGGCCCAAATGTACTTTATTTTTCTTAAATGAGCTATATTAACAAAATTCAGACAACGAAATATTGTAAAATTTAGTACACGTATACGACATTACACGATGAAGTTTCTTAAGTAGATTTCGCTTAAATTTCCCGCTCATGTGGGGCCGGGGGCCGAAAAACGTATTTACTTAGATGGGCTATATAAAAATTGAAAAATAACTAATTCTCCTATTTCTGATTAGGTGGAAGCATGAAATTTGAGGAAATTGTTACTGCAGTGTTAACATGTAAAAAAAATATTTAAATTATCACTTACTGGGAGCCGGGGGCCCATATGTAGGTTTTTTTTACTACTACACGCTACATAAATACTGCAAATCACCCATTCTACTTTTCCCATGTAGAAGAATGAAACTTTGGGAATGCTGTTAAGTACAATCTCCTAACGCTAATTTGCAAAAATGAATTGTGTACGCTTCTACAGAAAACCTTATTTAAAACCCGTGCGAAGCCGAGTACTTGCGTCTAGTATATATATATATATATATATATATATGTGTGTATATATCGCTAGAGATCGTATCAAGTGGGAAATGCTTTTTTGTAGGCTAAGTCTTTAGATCGATTAACTGAAATGTTCAGAGTAAACATATTAGCGTTTCCATTTAATACATCTTAAGTCAGCTGTTAGGAATGTTGAGAAACCGCAGCTGAACATATTCCTATTTAATATTTTGACCTTCGTGGACAATATAAATTTTCAATGTGATTTCTTCTGGTTTTGCACCAATATATATATATATATACACACACACATAAATGCATGCATATGGCTATTTCATCTCTGTTCAGTTGACTATATGTACAGGTTCCTGATGTGCCGTGATCCGTGACATAACGCCTTGTGTTCAGCGGTCCGTGTCATGACGCCGTGTGCGCCGCGGTCTGTGACATGAGCGGTTAAATTTCCCCACATTTTAACGAATGCAGTTACAGATGAATATATCTAAGGGTAATGTTATAAGATGCTGATGAGCTGGCTTCGAAACCTGCATGTATAATAATCAATTGAAAACACTTAACTATTATCGCGAATACTTTATATTCACCAGATAAGATAACATATTTATGTATTTCTTTATAAAATAATGAATGTATTCAGCAATTTCAATTTTAAATATCCGTAAAGCACAGGCAAAAAAGTTAGGTCTCCTCAACATGATCCACAACTAAGTTAGGTCAACATGATCCACAACAAAGTTAGGTCACCTCAACATGATCGACAACAAAGTTAGGTCACCTCAACATGATCGACAACAAAGTTAGGTCACCTCAACATGATCCACATCAAAGTTAGGTCACCTCAACATGATCCACATCAAAGTTAGGTCACCTCAACATGATCCACAAAAATGTGAAACTGTTTCAATAAAAACAGCTGGTTGGAGGGAAAATTGTTAAAGTGCAACAGTTATACACCATTTTGGACCAGGAATATTATTGAAAAGCCACTAAAAAAATGTTGAGAAATGACTAACGCTAAGAAAGTCCTCCGCTGACCTGGAGAGGGATGGGCGCCGCCAGTGTCTATTAAGCCCGAGAATGTTCGAATGGAAACATTGGAATCCCCTACGACCTCGAAAAAAAAAGAGGTTATGGGACTTTAAACATTTTTTTATTTAAAAGATGCATTGGCCTGAGACTGAAAATGTTAAGAATTAGAAGTTGTTTAGATATCCGGCGAAATTATTATAAAGGAGAATAGGCAGGAACATAACAACAACATCTAGGATTGATACTTGAACTTGCATTTTTAAAAAAAAGTTGTTTTTTTCTTATGGAGCTAATGTGAAATAATAAGATTGTAGCCGAACCCGTTTTTTTTTAAAAAATCCCCAGAGAATAACATTACTAGCGAAAAATAACTGAAAAATGTTGGCTGGACCCCTTTTTATTGCATCATTTAGGTGTGGGGTGGGTGGGGTCAATAAATAATTACCCATAATTTTTACATACAACAATTGGAACATCTTGCGTGAATATGTTGAGAAGCTAACTGGTTTTCAGCGCCTTTGGCTAATTCATTTTTTATGCCCTTGAGAAATAGGGAAAATATTAAATTATGCAGAATAAATGGATTATTGAAGGATTAGCCCCGGTGCACTTGGCAACTGCCCCAATGCCAAGACGTTGCTACGCCTCTGAATATGTATTATTTAGGTGTTGCTTTTAGGAGATCAAAAACTGGTAGGTTGTTGAGCTTGACAAGGGTATGAACTATTTTCTTTCAGATAATGAGTAGAAAATAAAGTGTAGTAAATGAGAACAAGGAAGTATTCTAGATCTTATTTGTGAAAAAAAGCGAATCGTTGATTGTCTCATAAGCTTAGGTTCATTTCATTTAAACGGTAATCTTCCAATTTTTGTTACGGTTATTTTTATTGCAGCTTGTCGCTTGTTCTTCATATTTTATTGATGTCCCATGAAATATCTCATTTATTAAGCTAAACATAATTGTTCGCTTCCATATTTGATAATTATTTTTACAGGGAGAAAAAAAAGAAAAGAAAAAAAAAACATTGTTAATCTTCAGCAAAATTCTTTAAAAAAATTTTTTAGTACCGTAAATATCGTGTGCCTTGAAATATTAGAAAGTGTTTGGTGCCGTAGTGAAAAACAATGGTGAAGTTGATACAATTGATCGGTGTGAAATAAAGATCCAGCACAAAATTTCAATCGTGTAATTTTATCTTATGAGTCGTCATTGCTTTGTTAAATGTTTAACTCAAAATCTAAGAAGTCCATAACTAAATTCGAAAGATGTAATCTAGCAATTATTGTGGGAGATTTTGGAGAGGTTTTTTTACACTTCTTTTTTCTTTTGGGGTGGGGGTTGTTGTTGAGAGGTCTACAATTGTAATAACCCAAAGAAAAATGGAAGTGGGGTGGGGGTGGGGGTTGTTTGTAAGGAAACGTGTTTGAATGTCCCATTTTTTATGTGACTTTTCGTTGGATTGAGTTTTTGTGTCTCTGTAGAGTAGATGCATAAATATAATACATATCTTAAGGGACAAGAGTTATTGCTTGAAATGACTGGGAGAAATTTAAAGTTTTTATGTGCTCTTTCTCGGAAAAAAATATTTATAAAACAAGTATAGCTTGTAGAATATTTCACTTGAATCATTTATTTGTTTGTCTATATAGTAAATCTTTAGTTAGAGCATCCAGTAAAATTATAGGCATGCATAATATTCAAACACAACAAAGACATGTGGATGTTTCTTCAGATTTATTATAGTTCCGTGTAACATGAACGTAGAAATAAATGGCAATGGTAAGTGCTATAACAAGAAACATTCCAACAAGTGTTCAATAAATATCTTATATAAACAAGTAAACGAGACTGGTCTGTCAACACACACGTATTTGACAAAAATATTTACTAAATTCTTATTTGACAAACGTAGCGGCTTAACATAAATCATACTAACAATATAGCTTAACACCAATCAGACAAAACAATATGACTTAACATCAATCATACAAACAATATAACTTAACACCAATCAGACAAAACAATATGACTTAACATCAATCATACAAACAATATGACTTAACATCAAGCACACAAACAATATGACTTAACACCAATCATACAAGCAATATGACTTAACACCAAGCAGACAAACAATATGACTTAACAAATTAAAGGCAAACAGTGCCACATAAAACCTAAACGATAAACGTAGTGGCTAGTTTCTTAAACCAGTGCTTCTCAAACTTTTTTAGTATGGTGGACCGGAAGGGATTTTTCTATTGCACCAGGGTCCGGTGCACTATTTTCCCTGTTCTGACATGGTAGCAAAATGTAACTCATTTTATGTTATTTGTTTCATTCAATGTGCTTATTGCCGAAAAATTGACATATTATTTATGTTTAGTAATATTGAATGAAAATGAAGGATCATAATTATAATTTTTCGGTCCTTTTTTGATAACTTAAGCGGATCGGCCGCAGATGGCCCACGGCCGGTGTCACGAAATAAAGTCTCCCCCAAAATAAAGTCTCCCCCGGAGAATTTATTTTAAAACAAAATCGCCCCCGGAGAATTTGTTTTAAAATAATGTCTCCCCCTTTAAAATGGATCCTCCCCTTAATTATTGGAAATTATAATTAATTGTTTTATTCCATTTTATTACTTAAAATACAGTTCAATTTTGTACTTCATGCATTTGTGTATGATTTTTTAAAATTCAACAATCATAAGCTTAGTCAGGGCGTAGCAATTTGTGGGCTTAGTGAGTGTATGCCTGAATACACACATTTTTAGAGGTGGCTAATTGCCCAGAGTTATTTAAAAGAATAATAGACAAATGATTTGAACAATAAAGATGATCAAGTAATACTAGAACGTCACACCCAAGTATTGGAACAAAAATTCACTATTGACGTTTTTGAGTATCACCTGTGGCTAGGACTTACACGAAATTTGCGATTTTTATGTGTACATTATAATAATTCAAAAATATTATTACCGAATTTAGCCGGTAGCCTTCATTAAGTTTTCAGCAGAACATTTAACAAATTCAATTTGCCAATTATTGTTAATTTATTTTTTTAAAAATTTAATTGACTTTTAAAATATATTAAAGGAGATTTCAAATGGGATTGCTTTTTGGGTAGCCGTCTCAAGAAGCACAGAACATGCCAAAACTAAGGCACACAATTATTAGATCACACGCTCTAACGATGAATGGCTTTGGTTGGATTGGAGTCACTCGATAGTTGTTTTTTTCTATAACATTGTCACGTGAGAAAAGTGGTGTGTCAGGGTCAAAAGGAGGCCAGGAAAAAGTCACGAGTGTGTGGTCAAGAGAAGAACACACAGAGAGAGGACAAGAGGTTGAAGAGCCAGGGAGAGATGGCTGTACTGTGTTCTGAGAGAGTGAGAAATGAAGAGTTGAGAAACAGAGATGTAACTAGTAGAATCTAGAAGAATAAGGAACATTGTCGCATACTGTAAAATAAGTGTACATATTTCCTATTGCATTATTAAAGAGCATTTTTCCTGGACTTGATTTATGAATTGAATTATCGTGTGAAAGAGGATACTGTTAGACAAGCCCACAAAGAAGCGAAAATTAGGTCAATCACGAGAAAGTGAGAAAACGGGGACTTCGGCCTGTTACATTAAATGGTGTCAGAACCGACCATCCCGTGACAAACATAAACCAACGTGATCTGTGGAGATCTGGGTTGGTTGAGGTGAGGCGCTCGCTTAGTTAGTTTCAGATTCATGTATAAGTGTGCACTTGAATTAGTTAGGCATAAATGCGATTATCTTACAGAATTTAAGAGCCCAGAAGACTGAAGGTGTAGCTGAAAGTTGAGCTTTTTTATTGGTGGCATGGGCCAGGAAAGCGCAAAGAGTCATTTGTTAAGCGTGCACGCGACTAGCTAATGAGTAGATTGCTTCAAGACAGGCACGTACTGTCCATTTATGTTGTCCTTCGAGTCATGATTTACTGAACTATGAGGAAGACTGTGTAGGACACCTGCATGGTCTAATGAGGTAATCTAATGTAATAGTCACGTACTGAGAGGCTTGAGGGAGTTATGTATAGTTTTAAGTTGTACGATCATCAAGTAATCAATGGAAAACTAATTTAACCGATAACCAAACGAGTAAGTGAGGCAGAAATGGGTTTTTGGGGCTATAACCCGAGTAGAGAAGAGATCGCAATATAAGTTGGTGAGTTGTATGAGAAATTCATTACAGCATTAGACAGAAAGAGTTAAGAGATTGGATAGTCAAAAGTCAAAACAGAAGTGGACATTATATGTGCTCATTCATTTTAATATTCTATTGATTTTATCATGGATCCGTGTATAGTTGCGGATATGATGGATTATGTTGAAAATAAAAAGTTCACGACCACGCACAATTCCCATTCACAGCACAAATTACGTGTTCCATGCACAGTCAAGTCTTCATGCTTATCCAATGTATAGAGTCTACACAACAATTGTCTTACAAAATTGTAATAATTTTTTTAATTAAAAAAATGCTTATAAAGAATACTTTGTAACTGTAATTGCAATTGTTGCTTAATTATAATCCTCGAAGTATTTTATGTCTACTAAAAAGAAAAGTTTAACTTGTAGTTAGTTGTGATTTTTTTGTGTTCACCCTGATTAGTCTAATATTTTAGAAATGTTCGCAATATAATATTGTAACATTAAAGTACAATTTAAAGACTTAATAAAATATGTTAAAGGTTGTCTAGATTTGTCTATCTTTAATGTCGAAAATTAGTTCAGACACTTTAGACAGAGGAGGTATAAATTATACTGAGAAAAGTTAATGGTTGTCATGATTATTGGAGCAAATTTCTCAATTTTATGTAATAGCCCGGAGGTGAATTGATTTCCTACCCATTAAGAAAATTTTTATAAATGTTAATATATTTTTAAGTTTAAGAACTGTTATGACTGTTAAAATTCAAATTCATAAAGAAAATAATACATTGGAAAGTAAAAAAATATTTTAAAATTCGTGATATGAGATTATCTATTCGTGCATGGTGATGTTATCAAAATAAATTCCAATAATTAAACCTGCTTTTCTGAATTCTTTAAACATAATTTCATTTTAACAATCAATTTGTGTGCGTACGTAAACTTTTGACTAAATAAATGAAAGATAATTGTATTCCTTACAAATTGTTTGATATAGACATCTATATATAAAGCTGATTACGCCTTTATTAATATGTAGAAAAGGTTGCGTGGTCACAAAGCAGTTTTATTTTTTACTTGTACTTGTAGTCATATAAATATTCTAACAAATTATACCTTTGGCATATATAAATGACTGTTTAGAAATATTTAAATACAAGTTGCCAACTTTCAGTGAATTATTAGATCTTTAATTTGGTATCAAACATATAGGAACCGCCTCTATGGAGCTATTACAGGGGTTACTGCACTAATTAAATGTATGCCGCCTAACAAGAAACTGCTTTGGCCATATGGTTTAAAAAAACAAAACCCGCTGGATAATCAGGTCATGGGCTCAACAAGTCAGTGGCGTTGTCTCAGATATTGTTTCATTGCGTGCCGCTTCTTATATTGGGTCGCTCCAACCCCCGTCCCCAGCCCCCACCCCAAATTCAACAGAGGATGTTTGGTGTCTACTGAAATCGTAGGGCCTATTAGCGAGATGGAGACAGAATTTCTCACCGTCTGAACACCTGACATGTGTGCAAAATTACCGTTTATAGTAACAACACAACCCGTGCCTTCAAAGACAAAATATATATTTTTTTAAATGCTTGATACCAACTCCGTTAGAGTCAATTTGCACAGTGAGAAAAAATGCAAGTAATTAAGAATTTAAAAAAAATTGTTAAGCCCCTGAGGGGTGTAAAACGGAATGGTCCACACCCACCTCCATATTTTTCTGTATCTACGCCACTACCATAAATAGAATTAGAGTAAACATGTGTGAATAATACAAATTTAATTATTCGTTATTGTATTGTTTTTGAGTAATCTCTTT
>MUZC01000402.1:164533-206318 GCA_002072015.1 Radix auricularia | reverse complement strand
GGGGGGGGGGGGTTCTCACTTCTCTCCACGTGTGTTGTTGACAGTGCTGCCAGCGCTAGGTTTTTCAACCTAGATCTAGGTTTTTTTTTACCTCGTCTAGGTTTCTAGGTTTTTTATTTCAAAAATAGTCATAATCTAGGTTTTTTAATTTTTTAAATTTTTTTTATTATAGTAAGTATTGGATGTGAAAGTAACAAAATAATTAAATATATGCAATTAAAATTCTAAATAATTCGATTTTTCAAAAATAAAAAATAAGCATTATGTAGCAAAGATATTTTTAGCCACTCTATGATGTTCCACCTATTCTGGATCTATGGCTATGGCTCTATGCTATTAAATTCGAAAGCTTGCGCCAACTGTCTAAAAAATTCTGGAACAAGATAAAACTACTTATATGAGCAAAAATTTTCAATTTCATTAGACTTTAACAGCTCTAACAATATCTCCTTTCCGCGATGAGAGAATATTCTCTCAAGTATATGCGGTATTGAGTATAGTATAGGCTTAAGAAAATACAAGACTCAGATTGAAATAATTATAAAAAACTCTTTTCCTTTTCCGTATGCTCAATTTGAAATAAGATGGTGGGGCGGGGAGCTTTATGACGTCATATTTTGTTTAATTTTAGCACGTCTAGGTTTTTTTCTCGTTTTTTCTTATTGATCTAGGTTTATTTTGACACTTGGGCTAGGTTTTTCTTTAAATTGTCGCTGGCAGCACTGGTTGTTGACAAGATTTCCAGCTCATACGGTCACACAGCTAGGGTGTGGTATGGCCGGCATCAGCTATTACGGTATAACGTGATGAGTTGGGTAGAAAAGAGCACAGGGCTCTGTGGCGAATGGTGCGTGTCTCCGGCCTACTGTACGGATGTTCAATCCTAAAGTTAGGGCAGATGGTAGCACTTGTGGAAATGGTGTGCGTCTCCGGCCTACTGTACGGATGTTCAATCCTACAGTTAGGGCAGATGGTAGCACTTGTTGATCTGCTATCGACCTTAGCTGGCACGGACACAAGGTGTACTTGGCTGTCGCGTGGCAAGGGTAGCGATCCTTTATCGGCAACAGTACCGGAGGGGGGGCGGCTGTCCGGCTACCTCACCGTGGCGTACTTCTACTGGTGCAGCTCCCTGGAATTCAGGCGTAGCAGGAACCAGGCTATGAAATAGAAACAAAACTCTGGGAGTTTTCTATCGCATAGACTTATACATGGTCCTCCTTCCAACGACAAGCCGTTCAGAGCAAGACGCCAGAAGGGGATAACAATTTGACATAATAATATGAAGTAATGGTTTATTCTTACTACCACGGGCGTAGGCCTATTTGGCGAACACCCTACACGTGGGTTCAGCAATCAATAAAACAATTTAATTTATTTAATACATAATATAATATCCACACACGCTGCTCCATCTATTTGGTGGAGATCGCGTGTGTAGGCACATATTATTTAAGCAAACGTGATATATCTAAGAATATCACATGGGTCCCAACTAGGCCTGTCAACTTTTTCAAATGAAAATGTTTGTTTGAAATAAATGCAGTAGATTACATCTAAGGAGAAATATCTGTCAACGGGAAATGTATTTTGATTCATCTTTTTCTCTCAACGTGAAACAGAAATCGCAAACACAAAAATGTTTTGGCGCTTTAATAGAATCATATAGATAAGGAAAATAAAAGTCCTCTGCCAAAAATAATAATGTTAGAGATAAAAGCGGCGTTTGTTAGTAAAAACAAATCCCTTCTGTGACAGTAACTTCGCTTTGAAATACGCCGATTGATACTAACTAATGTTGTTTATCTACCCCCTCTCTCCTCCTTTCATTCATATAACCCACACCCTTTTCATTCGCTTGTGCTTCTTGTGTGAATTAACACGTGTTGACTTAGAAAAACTGATGTACAAGGTTGTCAGTATTTAAAGTTAATAAATTAATCAGTTACTAACAATTTCAAATGGGTAAGTCGTCAGCGTGGGGCGGGACTGCATAGAGATGAATGAGGCCGTGTTTGGTTTTGTTAATAAAAACATCCCTGCTTTAACATTAAAGTTACTTTCAAATACGCCGACATAGGATTTCCGATTGTAGACGTTGTTTATCTCCCCCCTCTCCTCCCCCATTCCCTTGTGTTTTGCATGTTCGTTACCACGAGTGCCTCATTTAAAAAAAAAAATACACCCAATTTTTTTTTTAAAAGTCAATAAATTAGTTACTAACAGTCTAATAAAACAAAATGACGTTTAGCACCTACGGAGGAGGCAATCATACATTTGTGACGAAGGGGGTGTGTGTTTTAGAAATGTGACGTAAAATCAAAACGTGCAACTTAAAATGAAAGTTAAACTTAAAAACTTGAATGCTTACAATTTATTTATTGACGATTTACATGGATTTACACGTGTATCGATTTAATTGAGTTCAACTTCACATTTAATACAAACTTAAGTGACAATAAAGTTATTTCACAAATGCTCATTTTCAAAATGGAGGTACAGCTATTATGGGGGAGGGGGCGGCGGCTGCAAATCTTTGTTCTAAGGGGGTTCAAAGTTTTTGTGACAATGGCGGGGGGGATATAAATCAGCCAAAATCACGTGATGTCACTTTTAGACGTCGGCCGTGTGGTTACTGAGAAATAAGGGGCATGGAAGGTGGCTAGGTTGCATAGTATAGCTGTATGACGGTGAAAACTATGCAATGTTTTGAACGGGTAACCCGGGTACCCGTTCGAAATTTGGACGGGTACCCAGGCATCATTTTTCAAAAAATTGACAGCCCTAGTCCCAACACGGTAAATTTATCACGTGGGGTACTAAATCCATGTCAATCGAACAAAATAAAATACCAATCTGCTTTGGAAAATACATATAATTATAAATGTACATCATTATAATAAGATTTGAGTTCACTCTTACTAGACTGGTTAGATTGCCGGCTTTTCTCCTACAGTTCAGTGATATGATCCTGTGGTGCGCTACTGTTCGATGTTTCGCCTTGTACAGTTTAGCAGTGAAAAGAATGAACTTTGCGTTTTCTCTTGGTTATATCTTTACTGGTCACGTGACTTTAAGAACTCTTGATTGGTTGCATGATGAACTATAGTATAGGATTAGGACTTCCTTGTTTCAGCCCCGTTGATGAAATTATGTATCATTTATACTGCCCACATGTTAGATTCCAAGATGGGAGTTACCTCCCCTTATCTTTCCGGGTGGTCTAGTTGGTAGGGGTTACTTTGCCTTGAGAGTCCGACACAAATTTCATCACAACCTCAAAAACGTGTTCTTTCCAAATATGTTCTATATACAAATTGAAAAGCTCTATTTTTCCTATTTCCCAAATAGGTAACGCATAAAACGTTGGGGATTTTTTAAATACACTTTCATGATGGCAGCAGGTGAAATAATATTTAAAATATTCCTTGGTGGGCGCTGGGGGCCAAAATATAGTTTTTTATGCACTCACTCACTTATCACTAATACTCCATCTTCCCGCAGGAAAGCGCGGGCAAATTGCTAGTCAATAATAAACTTTCAATTTCTTACATTTTTTAAAATCACGCCTTCTCTTCGCATGACTTACACTACTTTATAGACATCCCTAATCAAACAAATTGAGGAAAAAGAAAGTCTCTAAAAAATACGCCAACTTTTATTTTAAACAAATATTTGGACTTGACTTGAAGTGTAAAAAATAAAAGATAAATTAAAAATTATAAAGAAAGATAATTTGTCAATATTTGCTAATACAATGGCTAGATTTTAATTATGATTATATTTTAAATTTAAAATGATACTATTGAAACACTTCACAAACCTTGTCTGCCCATTGGGTGTTTAAGGAATAATAAAAATTAATACTTAATAGTTATTCTCGGAATGAAATGGAATTAAATATTCAATTTACCCATAATATGTAGCTTAAACATATTTGACGACTGCTCTGCAGTATTGGGGCAAGGGTTTCCAGAGTCCGGCCCACTGGCCAATCACGGTCCGCGCTTCAATTTGAACTGGCCCGCGACCTCAACTTCAATAGTAAATTGAATAACGTAATGTTGCTGAAACGAAGTTATAGTAATAATAAAATTCATTATTTTGTTGTAGCTGATTTTACCACGCCAAAAGATGCCAAACATGGACGTTTTATTATTTACCAATTACTTCAGAGTCTTAAAGAACAAACAAGGTTAACAGATTTATATTTTCCTTTTGTTCTGCTGTCAATAAAATTAAATGGCCATAGAAAAAATCTCTGTAATTATTTCTGGTGGTCACAGCGGACTAGCAACACTTGTCTTAAACAAAGTCAGCGAAGAGGTTGGCAATGGTTTAAATCTTCACTGTATCATTCACCAACAACTTCTGTGTACCACACATCTTAGATTTGATCATGTCATTAAGACACTAATAAAAGCTACATACTATATTAGCTCTCAAGCTTCGTTTTACTGCACGTTTCAGTTGTTTTTTTTTTTACATCCACTGAGAATACGAAGATGTTGTGTATCACAATGATATAATATGGCTCAGTTGGGGGACATTTCAAGATGTTGTGTATCACAACGATATAATATGGCTCAGTTGGGGGACATTTCAAGATGTGTATCACAACGATGTAATATGGCTCAGTTGGGGGACATTACTCAATTTCAAACTTTATGAGCATCAATGTACTCTAGGTTAAAAGACCTTTAATATGGCGTATTGTACTATCCCAATAAGAGAGACTATGTATATTCCGTACTTGTGAATTATTGATAATTAATAGTTGATCTTTTGGAAATTTATGGCATGTTACCAAAAGAATAATTAATGTGTTTAACTTCCTACAAGAGCAGCGAGGCTTTTGATTTGGTTTTTTTAAAAATTTTAAAAATGACAATATCAAATTTATAAGAGATTAAAAATAGCAAGGTTAAATTAAAGTTACCTTCAGTCCAATCAAGTGACCCGGGGGAGGGGGTTGGGTGGGTGGGTTTAAGGTATTACGTTATAAAATGGACTGTTATGTTGGGCGGGTCGATTATGGGTATGACCTTGAAATGGAAACGTGTCCAGAAACGGTGTGATCCCATAGTGTGGGAGACGGAAGAAAGGGTAACTCGACGTTTGTGTAGTAACATAAATATTTGGAGGCAGACCTTGGCAATGAAATTTCAATGTCAGTCACGTTAGCCATCGGAACTGCAAGCAAAGGTGACAGACAAACTAGAACCGTCAAAAACTGTTATACAGAGGCAGGTGACGAATAAAGTAGAACTGTCATGACGGATGCACGTGTAAGGTGACAGACAAACTTGAACTGTCACACACTGTTATACAGAGAGAGTTGACGAATAAAGTAAAACTGTCATGACAGAAGCACGTGTAAGATGACAGACAAACTTGAACTGTCACACACTGTTATACAGAGAGAGTTGACTAATAAAGTAGAACTGTCATGACGGATGCACGTGTAAGGTGACAATGATGAACTTGAACAAATTATACAATAAATAATCGATCTTGAGCAATAATTTTTAGATAATAATTATCTTGATTTGATTTTGTTCGGGCTTTGAAAATTTGAGGGCATGAGCCTTTCTGAGGAGGATGTGAGAGGGAGACACACATAGACTAAACAGCTACATAGTTTTATTTTGTTGTTTATTACTTGTAAATTAGATATCTTACAATGATTTGACACGTCTCTACCGGTGTCGGGAATTTTCTGGACACCCTGAACGTCCCCACCCCCAACCAACAAAGAACAAAGGAACAAAGACAAAAACACCAACAATTAAAAAAAAGAAGTACATTAATAAATAAAGCATTACAATTTGTATTTTGCAGTAAAATGCCTTTCTGGTTTATGTTTCAGCTTTTAAAATATTGGAATGCTTGTAAATTTCATCTTTTTTTACTTACTGTTTCTCACTTTAAAATATCCGACTTAAATTCATGTTAATCCTGTCATACAGATGATGACATTCTGGCATAGCTGTCATGAGTGTTAATATAGACTTTGTGCTAGAAGACAGACAACTATTGGAACTGCCCCCACGTGACTTATGAGAGCACATGCAGGAGGATGTAATAGGAAGCCAGATAGTTTACAACGTGACTGACTTTATTTCACCACAGGAGACCAGACAACTTCATAAAGAGTTCTCTGCTAATAGGTTCCATCACTCTGACTGAAACTAGAGATGTATGTCAACGCTACCAGGAGTTTTTCATAAAACGACTTAAGGGAGAAAGAAATGGATTCACTGAACTGGAATATGAAATTTGATGGAGTCATTGTCCCGACCTTGTTGACTCATTGTCCCGAGCTCGTTGACTCTGTCCCAATCTTGGTGACTCATTGTCCCAATCATGTTGACTCATTGTCCCGACCTTGTTGACTCATTGTCCCAACCTAATTGACTCATTGTCCCAAGCTCGTTTAAAGGATAGTTATGTACTGCCGTGGAGACGTTGAAATATATTTTTTATTTCATGTTCACCTTCGGACTATCATTTGTACTGAACGATCGATGTTTAATATCAAACTGTTTATTAAGTTTGAATTTTAAAAAAAAATTGCAAGCACAAACTTAAGATGCATTATATCCACCATACCCTTAAATCATACCCCATATTATTGTTACCCTTACAGACATACCCATTATGATTGAGGCATACCAATCATATTTATATGATTGCTAATCTTAAAATCATACCCACTTAATGGAATCCATAAAAATAATATACAAAATCTTGAAAATCTTTCAATGAATCATGATCACAAGTGACAGTCAAATAAGGAACTTAAATACATCTAAAACATATGATTCGATATTTAATCTAATACATCTAACACATATGATGGAGTATTTAATCTAATACATCCAACACATATGATTGAATATTTAATCTAATACATCTAACACATATGATGGAGTATTTAATCTAATACATCTAACACATATGATTGAATATTTAATCTAATTCATCTAACACATATGATTGAATATTTAATCTAATACATCTAACACATATGATTGAATATTTAATCTAATACATCTAACACATATGATTCGATATTTAATCTAATACATCTAACACATATGATTGAATATTTAATCTAATACATCTAATACATATGATTCGATATTTAATCTAATACATCTAATACATATGATTGAATATTTAATCTAATACATCTAAAACATGTGATTGAATATTTAATCTAATACATCTAAAACATGTGATTGAATATTTAATCTAATACATCTAAAACATGTGATTGAATATTGAGACTTCTTCTCCACAAACTAAACATCAGCGACGTAGCGTGGGTATGTGCCGCCCGGGGCAGAAATCAAATTTGCCGCCCCCTACGCCACTCCACCCGAAAAAATATGTTAACGCCATAAAGTAAAGACAGTTTAAATTAAAAATATTAGAAAATAATGATGATTATGAGAACACTATACCTTTGAATGTTAGAAATAAAAAGAAAATCTTGATGTCTTTAATAAAATGTATATATGCATGTTCATAAACCAAACAAGGCTGTTGAGACAAAAAAAATGTCGTTGATTTGAAGTTTTGATTTATTCTGATCAACTACCTCTTGTGAAGATACAGAAACATTACATGGACACTTTTAAAGCTATTGACACTTTTTAAAAAAGTTTGGCATTCATTTTGATCATGTATTTAAAAAGCTAGTACGTTATTAGTTTATTGCCTTACTAAAATGTATACTTTGTTAACCAAAACAATGTTATATTTTGTATGTAATATTTAGTTTCTTGTTAATATTTTAAAAATTAATTTTTATTCAATGGATGCATACATACATCATTAATTATGTATGTAATCGCACAAAGCTAATAGACTACAGGCTGCAAAGACCAAACGTCAAGCCAGAAAGGAACGTGAAAAAAACAACATCCTGAAGGGATCCCAACTAACTCTTGTTCGACATGCGAACGAAAATTTCGTACAAGAATGGTGCTAAAAAGCCACCAGAGGACAACAGGGACAGCCTAGTACTGAACTAATATGATGAAAATGATCATCGTCGACTACTACGGACGAACATCATGTACGTAATAATATGTATTCTCATAAAAATTATTTTTAGTACATGAATTTTTAGTACCCTTTTGTAATTAATACCAGGGCCTGGTAAGTTAAGATTTCTAAATTCTAAATACTAGGGCCTGAGAAGTTATGAGTACTAAATACTAGGGCCTGGGGAGCGGAAAGTTATAAATACCAGTAGCTGGGAAGTTGATAGTGATAAATAACAGGGCCTGGGAAAAATAATAATTCAAAGTAACAGGGCCTGTTAATAGTTAAGTTTAGAGTGCTAAATACCAGTGCCCGGGAATTGAGAGTGCTCGGCCCTGATATTTAGCGCTCACACTTTTCAAGGCTCTGGTATTTAGCAGTCCGGGTGCTGAGCACTATCATTTAATTATTTCTAAGGCCATGGTATCTACAACACTTAACACTCCATGCCCTGGTATAAAGTACTATTATCCTACCAGGCCCATTTATTTGGCCCTTTCAACTTCACAGGCCCTAGTATTTAGTTCGCTTAACTTCCCATACTTTTGTGTTTAGCACTCTCAACTCACAAGGCCTTGGTTGTTAGCACTCTAAAATTTCCAGGACCTGGTATTTAGTACTCTTTGTTTCCAAGTCCTTTGTATTTTAAAATATTATCTTCCCCGGCCATGGTATTTAGCACTCACAACATCCAAGTCCCTGGTATTCATCATGTTACGGTACTAAAGCAATTGATATAATAGTTATTTTAAAAACTAATATTTAATGCAACTGTGTCAGTTTCATGAGAAGCAAAAATAATTATCAGGCATTAGCTCAGGTGTAGACGACTCACTGGTCACTCATGGGCCCGTCCATAAATGGCGTCACGCGATTTTGGCCGATTTTTTGTATCCCCCTCCTCCCCGTCACACGTCATCACAAAATACTTAGACCTCCCCCCTCCAAAATGACGTCACAAAGCCTTGCCCCTCCTCCTATAAAAACCGTATTTTCTATTTGAAAATGAGCATGTTCCAAAATAACTTTTGTCATTTAAATATGTAATTATTGTACTGCTATACTCTAATACTGTAACACGCGCGAACCCATGTAAAACGTCATTAAATACATTGTGAGCAATCAAATATTTCAGTGGTACTTTTATTTAAAGTTCAGCATTTTGATGTGACGTCACATTTCTAAAACATACCCTCCTCCACCCTCGTCACATGTCGTCCAAAATGTGTTAACCCCACCCCCCACCCCCCACACACACAAAATGGTGCATGACGTCATTTATGGACGGCCCCCAATATTTATAAAAACTGATGTCGCTTCGGGTGTTTTGTTATAAGAATTTGAGCACTGTGGACTAACCAAACATGTACATTCATTGGCATAAGTAATGATTTATTCTATGTGACATATTTAAAATGGGAGGTCGTGTGATCCCATAAATAGAAAAGCTTTGGGCCTTTGTTTCGAACCCTTTTGAATTTTACATAAATAATCTGAAAAGTCTAAAATAGCCGTATCTCTAGTCTAGTGGTTCTCAATCTGTGTGTCGCGACACATTGGTGTGTCGTGAGATATTTCCAGGTGAGATTTAGTCAAAATATTTAAAACTAGATGCGGCCCGCGGTGTAGCATACGCCGCAGACTTGCTCATAAGTAGTGCAAAGAAATTAAGCGGAAAGGGGAGGGGGGAAACAGACAAATACTACATCACGAAGTAATAAAAAACAAAAGCAAATGAACAGCCGTTTTGTGAAGTCATGTTCGAAAAGATAGTGGGAAATGAACGGGCACAAACACAAACATTTTTTAAAATTAAAGAAAGTAATGTCTTAGCTTGGGCTTGAACCTACGACCTTCTGCATGTTGGGTGAATGTAATAACCACTACAACACGAAATACATGCTATTCAGTTGTTCTGAAAGAACAAATGATTGACCTCAATTGAACGCATCTTTGGTCTCGATGACCCCCCCCCCAATCCTGTGCACTACATTTTCTTGACAGCTGATTGGTCGCAAAGGTTAGACAGCTTGTTTGGTGTCCGTCATGGTTGAACCATGAAGAGAATTATACATATAGATTGCAACGGTTCTGTGTTCTGGAGTTATGAAATTTTAAAATTAAGGAAAACAAAATGTATATTAAATAAATCAACAACGAAATCAGTAATCACGTGTGTATCGCGTTGGGCAGGACGTTACATTCGGTTTCCGTCTTTTTATACACCATTTTCTTTTTTCATTCTTTCTAGTGATGTAGTTGGCTTGAAATGTTTCATTCTGTAAGAGATTGAACTTTAAAGTATTATTTTAAAGTAGGCTAAGCCAGCATTTGTGAACGGATTCTTATTCTGCAGAAGTTTGAATGGTACTACAAAGGGCAGTGACATTTACAAGATGTTTAATGAGAATATTTTGCTATTCAAATTGAAATGGGGAAACTGCGTTGGCATTTGCACCGGTGGTTGTCTTTCAATGCAAGGAAAATACAAAAGTTTTGTAACTCTTGCACTTCAACAAAATCCCCCAAAAAACGTCTCCGTCCACTGCAAGATTCATAGAGAAAGTCTCCTTTCTAAATCATTGCCCAAAGATTTGCATTCAATCAAAACCAAGGCTGTTCAAGTAATGAACTTCAACAAGTCTCGAACACTCAAATCACGACTCTTTGCACAACTTTGTGAAGCAATGGACTCCGATTACAAGTTACTATTTTATCACACTGAAGTTCGCTGGCTTTCAAAAGGACAAGTTCTTGACAGACTTGTTCATTTTGAAATAGAAGTGATTTCTTTACGTTAAACTGAAGATCAGAATTTTGAATTCCAGCTACATAACGAAATCTTGTAGTTGAAGGTCAGTTTCTTTCCGATTTATTTGATGAACTGAATTCGCTAAACTTAAATCTTCAAGGACCACCTGAGAACACCATTACATCTTCATAGAAGATGAAATCATTAAATGAGAAGTTGTCATTGTGAAAAAGTAAAATATCGAAAGGAATATTTGACTGCTTTCTAACTGTTAACAAATTTCAAGATAAGAAGAAAATAGGGTTGATAGTCAATATAGGTAATGAAATTTTGAACACTCTAGTTCGACTTCAAACGTCTCTTCAAGATTATTTTTAATCAACGAATTAACTTGAGTGATCAAACCGTTGGCAGTCAGCGAGAAGTTAATTTGACGACAAATTCTATGTAACAACGTTCACTAACACTATTTTAGAAGAATTCTGGCTTGCAATCACGAACGTCTATCCTTTAGTCAGTTTGAAAGCAGTTAAAACTCTGTTGCCATTTTCGTCTTCTTTGTTCTGTAAATGTGTTTTTTTTAATTAACTAAAATCAAGTCCAAGAAATGAGAGAGACTCCGTACAGTTGATGAGTTGCGCGTTTGCTTGTCAACTTTGGAGCCCCGATGGCATATGATGCAGGCACATCCATCACACCAATATTTCACTGTACTATACATCACAGTAATATGTTAAAAATTTTATCTTTTTAATAAAATAAGTTAAAATTATTTTTGTGTGTCGCAAATTTTCTCGAATATTCCTAGTGTGTCGTTACCCAAAATAGTTTGAGAAATACTGCTCTAGTCAATACCGCTAATCATTGGTCTGGAAGGATTTAGGCATGTAAGGTGTGTTGACAGTGTTGTAGAAAACCCAAGTGCTAGGCGACTTCTGCAATTGTGAAATAAAATAAGAGTCAGAATTTAGATAAATTATTTTATTGCTACAGTCGATAAGATTTATTGATTATTGAAGGTCCACGGATTTGTAAAATTTATAACATTGTTAATATGCTAGAAATATATAGCATTTTTCTTATCATTGGCAATATAATTAAAACTTTTAAGCGATAGGAAAATCGATCCATCTTCAAGTATAAGTGCAATTGTTACAGCACTAAAATGTTACAGTTGGTACAGTACTAATATTTTACAGGTGATACAATAATATCATGGTACAATCGGTCTAAGATACGCATCGCATCACACCAGTGGTCAGACTAAGATACTCATCACACCAATGGTTAGTCTAAGATACTCACCACACCAGTGGTCAGTCTAAGATACTCATCACACCAGTGGTCAGTCTTAGGTACTCATCACACCATTGGTCAGTCTAAGATACTCATCACACCAGTGGTCAGTCTAAGATACTCATCACACCAGTGGTCAGTCTTAGGTACTCATCACACCATTGGTCATGCAGTCTCAGATACTCATTACCAGATGATCCTGCCCAAGTAATTATTAATACTATTTAAAATGATTGGCGCAACCTATTTTATCATCGCTGTAGAAAATGTCATATCATATACATATAAGAGGTGCACTTCTTGTAACTTCAGCTTACATGAGTTTGTACGTGGACAATCATAACATAGACTTACACGACGCAGTCCTTATAACTTCCAATTATATGTGTTTGTACCTGGACCATCATAACATAGACTTACACGAGGCAGTCCTTATAACTTCCAACTATATGTGTTTGTACATGAACCACTAGGGCCTACAGTTACACTGCGCAGTCCCTGTAATTGTCCCATGTAAAATGTCAATAAAGTTATGTGCATGGTATTTTAGGGAGGGGATCGTCAAAAATTTGCCCAAACAAATACACGACTTTAGCGATAGCTTTTACCAACTACCGTCAGATTTGCTTTATCACGAAGCAGGCACCGTGTCGACCTACGGAACTTATCGATCTTGTTGTGTACAGGTGAACAGTTTGGAGAAATATAAACCAATAAACCTTTATAAGAGCTGACATAAAACTTTGGTGCTTCTTCGTCGTGGCTATATTTGATTTCCCAGATACATAAATGTAAGTTTTATATTTTCCCTTTAAAATCTCGAATTAATTGCTTATTTTTTTAACGTAATGTAATTATTTATATCTACGAAAATCTATGTCAGAATAATCTATCTATGATGGTATAAGCTATTACATTAAAATAATTGACAGTATAACTTACATTACAATCAGTAGCAGTTCGGTCTATTCGAATATAATTTAATACTAATTAAAATGAGAGCCAAATTTAAAATTTCAAATTAATTGCATAAAATAGTGGTGATTAGTTGTTAAATTTAAGTGGCTGTCTTTGTTAGAGCAGAAAATCTAAGAGGGCAACGCGACGGCGTCTCCTAAATATAATACAAAGTTGGAACAGCAAGTTGAGGGTGTCACTATTTTAAAAATGTACCCAAGAGAGCTTTAAGACCTAGCAGTAGCAACATGTGATAGCTCAAACTATGTAAACATAGGCATACTGTAAGTCAGGAGTTCTAAGACAGAGGTTCCCAGTTCCCAGACCCTTGGTGTCTAGAAGGCAGTTCAAGGTGATAACAGTGATAATCATATAGACATAAATAAAGAACAACAAATCAAACAAAAATTGGTAACAAACATCGAAAGTCAAATTTATAAACTAATACCCCCAGAGTGAGAAATGATTCCAATTTTCAACTAAAACCAAGTGATGACCTGACATAACAATTCAACTAAAATGAGAGATCAAAGCCTCAATAACAATTAACAATTAGCGTATCTCTGTGCATTCTCAGAAAATGTCATCCAATGTTAGTAAACTCAATCCAGTCTTAGTGAACTATATCTAGACACAGTGAACTATAAATCCATTCTCAGAGAGCATAGTCATAATCCAGTCTCAGTGAAGCTGCTAAAGTCTCAACATGCCGCGTCACTCTTTGAGTAAATGGGAGGCGGCATTCAGGGCTGCCGACAGAGACAGAAATGGAACATTGGACAGAAGGGAACTTAGAGCTCTATTTAAACAACACAACTGTAACCTGACAGAATCACAACTTAATGTAAGTCTACATGTCAGTTCTATTTATGATACCAAAATGTTAGTGAGATTAAATATGAACGCATTCAATTTGTGTTGCGGTAAAAGCATTGTTAGGTCCAATGTTGAGAGAGTTTACATTACCCAGTGGTAATGGCAATCGGTTAAATCATAAATAGTTCATAATGTGATATTTACTGAAGGAAAAATGATGCGACAAATTAATTTTTGCTTAGTTAAGTCATTCAACACGGTGCTGTGAATCAAAA
Organism: Radix auricularia; assembly: GCA_002072015.1. NCBI lineage: Eukaryota > Metazoa > Mollusca > Gastropoda > Lymnaeidae > Radix > Radix auricularia. The sequence goes on along the minus strand of MUZC01000402.1, from coordinate 192,167 downwards.
TGTCTGCCCCAAGTTTGCTTCTTTTTTTTTTATTATTATTAATTTTATATATNTATATATATATATATATATGATGAGCTTATTGGTATGGCCCAATATCAATTACTATTTGTGTCAATCTTATATGTAGTAACATAAAAGGAAAATATTATCAGAAGCAATTTTTATTATTTCCAAAACTGTTAGCAGTTTTTCAACACTATCGATAGTTGTGACAAGTAAAACTGTGTCATTAATTTAGACCCCCTCATTGACTACACAAGAGTGTCACTAAAGCAGGGATGTCCAAAGTCCGGCCCGCGGGCAAAAACCGGCCAGCGAAGCAATTTTTACTTGCCCGCGGCCTCATCTGAAATAATTAATTAACTAACGTATTATTTTTTAACAACATTAAATATAAGAAAAGTCGACAAGTTTTACCGTTTTGAGTACGTCAAAGGATGGCAAAAGTCGATAACATTTTATTGTTTACCAATTACTAGACTTCAGTCTTAAAGACCGACAAGGGGAACAAATGTATTTAGGTCTGTTTGTTCTGCTGTCTATGACGTTAAATTACCAAGTAAACAATATCTTTATTTATTACTGATGGCTATCGCCATGACTCGTGAGCACAGTTGACAAGCAAAACTTGTCTGTAACAAAGTCAGCTTAGTAAGGCTGGCCAAGTTTTTAAACTTCACTGTATCATTCATAAAGAAGTTCTTTGTGCTAAACACCTTTCATGTGATCGTGTCCTTAAGCCATTTATAAAGGATATGAACTCTATTCGCTGTAAAACCCTGTTTCACAACCAGTTTTAGCAGTGTATTCTTGACATCCAGAGAGAATACAAAGATGTTATGTATCACAATGATATAAGATGGTTTAGTTGCATTGCGGCGGTCCAAACTATTGAGACTCGTAAGCTTTGCCGGGGTGGCGCCGAAGTGATAGCAAGTCAAAGTAGGGAAAATTCCACCCCTCCCTCGGGAGATCAACTTTGTGGGAGGCGTTTTCGACCTAGTGTCCTGGACGCCCAGGCGGCCGCTTCTAGAAGCGACCGCCCGGGGGGGGGGGCTTCTCAGCTTTTACGTCCCTTAGGGGGCTAGAGAGCTGAGGGGGTTTTCCGGGAAGCCCCATGAAAAGCGCAGGCTCAGGACTGCTGATTTTATTCCACATGTAGGCTTTTCGGTCGGGGGACAGCACTTCAGTGCGTCTATACATTAAAAAGAAATAGGGCAGTACATGGAAGATAAAGAAAAACCACTTCCAGAACTATCTGATACTGCTTGTCTTGCATATTTTGCATTTTCGGTTGATGTGAAAAGACACATAAACTTTCTTAACACAATTCTCCAAGGGGTCAATGCAGTGATAAGCCAGTTATATTCACATATCAAGGGCTTTGGTAACAAGCTGCAACTTTTTCAAAGGCAACTTTTTCAAATGCAGCCTAATACCACACATTTCCCATCACTGCAGGAAATCATGACACGTTTACTAGAAAGAAGCTTCAGTTAGCAAATGCATAGGTATGTTGCAGATATCACATCCATGAATTTCATGACTTAATAACTATTGAAAAGATAAACATGGTTGTTTTTTTAATCTCCATATTTCTCTGTAGATTTTGATAATACTGCAGGCAATCTGCAGCTGGAATTCATTGAGCTGCAAACTGATGCTGAATGTCGCAGCAGACAATTTCTTCTCTTTGACTTTTACAGTGAGCTTCATGGTTAAAGAGAGATTAAAAGGAATTCGAGCATTTGTTATAAAAAAATGCTTAGCATGTTTGGCTCGACATACTTGTGTAAGCAGACATTTTCCGTTATGAATTTTAACAAAATCTGTGTGAGGACGAGAATAAGTGACTTTCAACTACGTGATATCATACGTATCAAAACCATGGCATTGAGCCTGACCTCACCACTTACTGCATTCAAGATCTCAGTTTCACCATTCACAGTAAAATTTTACAATAAAAACTCAGCATACTATGTCATTTTTATAATATTATTTTAACCCGGCCCGCGAACATCTTTGCATAAAGAAATATGGCCCGCCATGCAAAAAGTTTGGACACCCCTCCACTAAAGGCTTCGGTGATGTTAACGTCAATTATTTATATTTTATGTTTCGCACTTAACTCTCATTCCATTTTTCAAGAACTCTGGAAATCCCCCAAACTTATTAAGATATGTTACTAGCCTGACCTCTTTCAAATTTTTAAAGATAAATTTGAATGTTAGTGCATTGTCAAGATAAAAATAAAAATAATTTTTTTTTTTTTTTTTTAATGAAGAAATGCAAATACTCTACTACAAACTTCTTTGATCTCCAGGAACTTTTTGTTTATTTCGATGGCCCACACGGAGACCAAAGAATAACTCTAAGTGAATTTGTCGCTGGCTTGGAAAGAGTTGATACATTGTAAGGGTGCTTCATTTTTTAAATATTGTTTTGATTATTTAAACTTAATCATATTCTTTGAAAACATTATTACTTCTGGAGTCTAACATCTGATGAATAAATTAAGATATGTTAAATTTAATTAATAGTATGGATTTTGTCCAGTTACTTTTGAGTTTATGGTAAATGTTTTGTAATCCCGTGATCTATATCTGAGAAACAATTTACTAATTTTAGGTTGTTTAGTTACGCAGAGAATATTTTATTAATTAAAACAAAATCAGAAATAGTAAAATGATTATTTACACAACTTTAACTTTAATTTTTTTAAAAAATATCAGGGTTCTTTGCTGACAACATAAAAAAGTATAGTATTTAAGAATATAGTTAATAAACTTCTTGTTTATCAAAATGTTTTCTTGTTTTATCCTGTACTCTCTGAATAAATATTCCTCTACTATTATTGATTTTGTTGGAGCTTTTATAGATCATAGGGTGTTCGACAAACAAATTGTGTGATATTTCTAACTGTACAAATGTAATAGTGGTGATTGTGGTGGTTATAATATACCCATGTAGTACTTGTATTCAAATATATATTATACATTTAATCTAACAAAAAAATTGCGATCGTTATGTATTATACTAATATATGTATTATCTTTGACAGTGTCAAATCAGTAGAGTCACTGTTCAACCGATTTGACGCTGACAGAAGTGGTTACCTGGACAGAAGTGAAATGAAGCGACTCCTGGAGTCGTCAGGACACAGATTCACACAGCCTGAAGTCATGGAAATCATGAAAAGGGCAGATAAAAACGGTGACGGGAAAATCTCTCTTCAGGAATTATTGGACGCATTTACGTAACCCATTACGTGATGAAAGAACATTTAGAAACATTATATTTAATGAAGCTCGTTATTTGAGGAGAGAACATTTAGTAACATTTTATTTTATGTAACTTGTCAGGTGATGATAATGACGGAGAATTTACTAACAATTTACTTTATGGATTTTGTCATTAGAGAATACAAGGTTTAGTAACAGTTTACTCTATGTAATTTGTCATTAGTTTTAATTTTAAAAAATTTTTGTAACTCCTCTAGTAAAGAGAATAGATTTAGTGATTTTTATTTTATGTAACTTGTCATGTGATAAGAGAGATTCAATTTTAAAAAAAAGTATATATTTTTAATTGCTTAAAAATTTGGTTATCTTCTTATTTTAAATATCAACTTTAAATGCCTGCTTTATCACTTTAAAAAGGGATAGTTAAAAAATAATTTAGTCAAAAAAGTTGTGCTAACAAGATTTTTAGTTACGATTATTCTTTATACCACCACTCTGTAACAATACTCTGTAATGGTATGCAAATTGCGATGAAATATTCTGAAGTTTCTTTCATATAATTAGTGTTACACTTACTGTCTATAAGCAAAACGAATGTTAAGTAAACATATATTAAATTCTATGTTTATGTATATTTTATAGACTTGGATTTGAGGAGCATGAACAATTCAAAGTTTTGTAGTGTATGGATTGTTGGGGGAAATTTGTTCTGTTGGTAACAAGGCACGGTAAAAATGTTTTCCTTTGTTTATTTTTTTTTTTAAGTATGAGCGTGCAGATTAAAGAGGGAAAACATTCTCAACTTCAACTTTTTCCAATTTTCCCTATCTGCCATTTGTTTCCAAATGTAAATCGCTGTCATAAAGAAAAGACAGCATCACCTCCGTGAAAGCTTTAAATTTGGCACTAGCATCTTGGTGTTGAATTCGTTATATTTAACAATTAAGGAATCAGCCTTCCTATAGGCATCAGTAAGCTTCAGCGTAGTCCGAAAGGTACTGGAATCAGAACACAACCTTGTTTGACATCCTTCCTTATTACCAAATTCCTAACTGGCCAGGCTACAAAGAAAGAAAATATGTCAACATTCTTTACGTTACATTTTACCTGAAGCTAACCATATATAGCTACAAACACCAGCTCCATAGTTGCACGTTCATCACAGAAGCGACGGGCACTTTATGACATGATACAGTTTTCAAAATAGGAATTACTTCAAATAAGCTTTAGGCTTGTCGATTGTCTTCATTGCAATGGAGAGCAATAACACCCCAATGTGTTCGATTCCTTTTACAAGTAAACAATGTGTGTGTCCTTGAAACGTTATTTCTTACTACCACAGCAGTAGGAACCTTTCAGTCAGAGCTGTGCACCATGTCTTGTATGAACAGCTAATGTAACCTTTCAGTCAGAGCTGTGCACCATGTTTTGTAGAAACAGCTAATGTTACATTTCAGTCAGAGCTGTGCACCATGTCTTGTAGGTATAGCTAATGTAACATTTCAGTCAGAGCTGTGCACCATGTTTTGTAGAAACAGCTAATGTAACATTTCAGTCAGAGCTGTGCACCATGTTTTGTAGAAACAGCTAATGTTACTTTCAGTCAGAGCTGTGCACCATGTCTTGTAGGTATAGCTAATGTAACATTTCAGTCAGAGCTGTGCACCATGTCTTGTAGGTATAGCTAATGTAACATTTCAGTCAGAGCTGTGCACCATGTCTTGTAGGTACAGCTAATGTAACATTTCAGTCAGAGCTATGCTCCATGTTTTGTAGAAACAGCTAATGTTACCTTTCAGTCAGAGCTGTGCACCATGTTTTGTAGAAACAGCTAATGTTACCTTTCAGTCAGAGCTGTGCACCATGTCTTGTATGAACAGCTAATGTTACCTTTCAGTCAGAGCTGTGCACCATGTCTTGTAGGTATAGCTAATGTAACCTTTCAGTCAGAGCTGTGCACCATGTTTTGTAGAAACAGCTAATGTTACTTTCAGTCAGAGCTGTGCACCATGTTTTGTAGAAACAGCTAATGTAACCTTTCAGTTAGAGCTGTGCACCATGTTTTGTAGAAACAGCTAATGTAACCTTTCAGTCAGAGCTGTGCACCATGTTTTGTAGGTACAGCTAATGTAACATTTCAGTCAGAGCTGTGCACCATGTTTTGTAGGTATAGCTAATGTAACCTTTCAGTCAGAGCTGTGCACCATGTCTTGTAGGTACAGCTAATGTAACATTTCAGTCAGAGCTGTGCAACATGTTTTGTAGAAACAGCTAATGTAACCTTTCAGTTAGAGCTGTGCAACATGTTTTGTAGAAACAGCTAATGTAACCTTTCAGTCAGAGCTGTGCACCATATTTTGTAGGAACAGCTAATGTAACCTTTCAGTCAGAGCTGTGCACCATGTCTTGTAGGTATAGCTAATGTAACCTTTCAGTCAGAGCTGTGCACCATGTTTTGTAGGAACAGCTAATGTAACCTTTCAGTCAGAGCTTTGCACCATGTTTTGTACATTTCATCTTGCATCCGATTATGACCAGGAGCTTAACCACATTTTCGGAGGTATTATATTGGGATGTTGGTTAGAATATGAGTCCACCCATTCTTGATTGATTTGCAGCAACTGGAGTCAATCCACGAAAGAAGGCAGATTAATGAAATTTTCAAAATGTTCAGCCATGCGTCTCCCCCCCCCCCCCCACTCCCTCCAAAGTTATCTTCTACTCCCGGAAGCTTGGTTAATCCTAAATAAGTACGGTGTATACTGTTTTAAATTACATGTAGTTAAAAGGCAAGACCATCACACATTAAGACAGCTTTAAAATAAGGTATTGTAGCCATGGCTCCAATTAATTCTAGTACTACTCCTTATATCCTTTAATAAGTAATATGAACTCTTCCTGGCAGATAGTCTTCAAACAGTTTTGTGAAATTATCCTTAGTCAATAAATATATATTATTAAAACAGGATATGTATAGCCCAGAAACGACGTCACAGAGCAACGAACGTTTCGGTAAAACGCCTTCTTCAACGAAAAAAATGGACAAAAGCAAATAATACTAATAAAATTAAATGAAAACTTAGTTGCAGTTTAATCCAAGGCCATAAAGGGGCCGTCCATAAATGACGTCACGCACCTAGGGGGGAGGGGGGTCTCACTTTTGTGACGATGCGTGACGTGGGGGAGGGAAGGGGTTGAAGAAATGTGACGTCACCTCCAAAGGGTAACTTTAAATAAAACTTCCACTGAAATATTTGGTCACTTAAAATTTAGTTAATGATTTATTTTTATTCAGTGCTTCTCAAAGTGCCGATCGATAGGCTATCAGACGCCGGTTGGCGTAAGTTATCAAGGCATGAAAATTAAATATAATTATAATTCTTAAGTTTGAGAAACATACGAAATTGTTACCCAGCGTCGTTTGATGTTGACATCAAAGCTTTTGTGATGTAACCGCATTGTTTGTTTCACTCGCGGCAGGAGTCATCCGACTGCAACTGGTGAGTTTTACAAACAAGAAAAGTGTCTAAAAAAGATCTGAATAGGATTATATGCAGATATTTTTAGTCAAAACGACACGGAATATCCATTTACGGGTGGGTGGGGGAGGGGAATCTATTTTATACAATTATAAACGTTTTAAGTTTGATATAATTTTTCGATTGGTTTCTGGTCAAAGGTCTCTGGCCATTCTAAATATAATGATAAATGTGCCCATTTAAAATTAGTCAAGGTATTCATTAACTTTATTGAATGCATCAAATTCTCGACATCGCAATTCGAGAGGAACACAAAACAGCTTTCTTCTGAACTCAGTTTTTAAGGCATTAATTTTAAATATGACAGAAAGGATACTTGATACAGTCAGATTAGGATTATTGTCACTCGTGTCATTATAAATGAAAGTTGTTTGGATTTAGGTGTCTTCGTATAGTACGTAGGTAAGAAATCTACAAAGATGACAAATTTAACAAATACATTTTCTGGAAGGAACCGGTTCAATAATGGACAAATGTTAAAAGCGTACACGTACACATGACGTATTTGAATATATCTTATAGTGGAGTGTAGTAGATGTTATATGTCCCAAATGAGTCTGCATTACCCCCAAGAATTCCCTTTTGACCCCAGATGAGGTAATTTATCCCTGTTCGCCGACCTCTTTCTTACGGGATGCTCGTCAGTCAATTGAGGGATTTTAAAAAAAAAACATTATAAAAATATTATTTTTAAATAACTTTTTTTTATAAACAAAGAAGTTAACAGTAATGATTTATAGTCAATGTTTAATTTGTATGCATTAAAAAAATATAATCAAGGGACATTAACACATTTCGTTTTTTGAAAGCCAGTTAAACGGTTTGAAAAACGGACCGGTTGAATAGGATACCTAAATATTAAAATTATAAAAGTTTATGTTAACATTACTGTTAACTCAAAAGTAGCGGATTCTAGCGAATTTTCTATACCCACAATGATTCAGTTTACCCCCAAGAGTTTCCAAATGAGATAATTTATCACTGTTTACCGAGCCCTTGTTTAAACAGACCGATAGCAGTAGCCATGTATTTTTCATTAGTTTATAAATTCTACAAGAGAATGCAACAATTTAAACACGCCTCGTCCAATTGTGACATTATATTTACAACTGTTGTGTGACGTACGTGAAATACTGAAGAAAAAAGAATTGGAAAAAAACAACAACTTGTGAGCTGCGGAGTGAAAATTTATGATAAATTGAATATTTTATTAATATCATAGTATTTTTTCAGTCTTCAACTTGCAGGAATTACTGTATTTTGCGACGCACAAGATGACACCCTACTTTCCTGCACAAATGTGGGGTTCGTACAGTACTCGCCATATTCCTCTTCCAGCGCACACCTAATAATTTTTTAGAAAGCATGAGATGTGATATCAATGTGGTAATTTTAGATCAAATGCCTTTGATGTGCATATGTTAGCAGGAAAACTGTCATTAGAAGATCGAAATCAATTTTAGGAATTCTCTTGTATCTAAATATTCTAGGTCTATCAACAATGCAATGATCCTTGTAATATCAATAGCCACATTAGCAAGCTTAATGGCGAAGGTTAATCACATCAAATGTTTTTGACATTACCGCTGCTTGTTCGTAAGCTGTCTTGCTATGCCTTGGCAACTAAACATTTTTTAAAATAAAAATGTAATATATAAAACAAGCCGAATTCATACTTAATCTTATGGCTTTAAGCCATGTAGGGGCTCATTTGGCTATCAAATCAGTACAGAGAAAATCATGTCAAAACGGGAAAAGAATGCAATGGTAACTGGTGAAATGGAAAAATTATTGCCGGTCGTCTGATAAGAAAAAGTTTGAGAATCACTGGCTTACAATTTATTTAGTGTCTTTTAGATAGCTTCACGCATGTCACAATATTACAATTAATACAATGTAGACCTACACTAAATAAATACTTAAATGATAAAAAAGGGTTTTGATACATACTNACGATTTTGTGACGACGCGTGACGTAGGGGGGGGAGGGGGTAAAAATTCGGCCAAAATCGCGTGACGTCATTTATGGACGGCCCCAAAGAGCAATGATGTTTTTATAACATATATTAATTTATATGTTATTTATTGTACTTCAAGGACGTCTGCAAGAAAGATATGTCACTGGTGCATATAGACCATAAGCCATAAAACGTGGGAGAACATTACCGAGGAGCGGGCAAAAGTGCGTGTTTTCAAGTTGCGGAAGCATCCCTCAAAGCTAGGAGTGAAGAGAGAAGGGCCAGGGCAAAGGCAAAGGGGGCAGAGGAGCAGGAGTAAACGTCATCGTCCCTTGAGGACGGGCGGATGCCATATAATTTGATTCTATTTCAGCCTGATTGCAGTCTTACCCACAAGATATTTTCTTACTCAAGTTTAATCTGAAAATCCCGTTCTGATTCTTGTTTCGCACTAAAACACACTACAGGTGCGACGAATCGTGAATCAACCAACACTAAATGTCATCATATTGTCTGATTGGACATGTAATGAATGTTTTTATTTTAAAAATTTAGATGGGTCGACAATTAAGAAGGAATTTCAATCAATATAAAACTACAAAAACGTCGTAAAATGGTAATCAATTTAAATTATACGAAAATAAGTTAATTTCAGTGATGTTTTTTTTTTGGTTAGTTTATTTTTTTATTTTTTTGTTCCCGATTCCCCACATATTATTAGTATTTAGTATATAGTCCTAGCTATTCCAAATAAGAGTTTAGTTCAGTTTAGAGACAAAAGACTAAACAGTGCAGTCAGTTAAGTAAAGTTACACCGTACAATGGTTAAGTTACCGTCTTCAATTATTATATTTTATTATATTTTGGATACTTGGTTAATTTAATTTTATAAATAGTTCTTATAAAAAGTTGTTTAAAAAGAGAGAGAGAGAAAAAGAATTGATCGATTATCTAAAGCTTACGCTTAAATTTATGATAAATAACTTATCATTAAATGGTTTGTGTCTGTGAGGGGGGGGGGTAGGCGGGAAGGTGTTGGTGAGGGTTAATGCATCATCATTAGGAAAACTGTAGCAATCTTACTTATTAACAGATTAGACCCTATAATCAGTGGCGGCGTTAGGTAAGCGCGGGGCCTAGTGCCAGCAATGACCCCGCGGGGCCAGAGTACTAGTAAAGATTGCTAAGCACCAGTATGCTATGGTATTTAAAAAGATGAAATATCTTGATTATTGTGTAATTTTAATACCGCGTGTCACCTTTTTATTAAATTATTACAAGTTCATTATTTTCTCTGGTCTATAAACAACGGTTTATAAAGGGGATTGGCTGAATGGTACATCTGACCTATTTTCCGCTAACGGTGTAATGCTTTCAAAGACGTCTAGAGCTACGCTACGGAATTTGACCTTCAAAAAGGATTACAAGAGTGCCTCTTTCGCTTCTTTACAATCGTTTCCAGCATACGTTCTACCATCCACTCTTTGGTTCTACATGTATAGGCTATTAACCAGGACGAGACATGTTCAGGACCGAAACGCGGGGCCTACCTAAGCGCGGGGCCTGGGGCAGTCGCCCCAGTTGCCACCCTCAAACGCCGCTCCTGCCTATAATATCACAAAGAATACACACAATGGTAATGATTGAATTCTCCGCAGATTAAAATAATATTTTACAACTACATTGTATTTCATTTTGCGTAAAAGATGACAAATGTTGCATGTTACCAAAGTTGCATACAATACATTTGTTGACCTAAAATCTGCAAATAGATTGTCATTTTCAGCCAAGTTTTTAATAGACGAAGATTATGGGGATGATGAATAAATCGAATTATAATAAACTGCCTGATAATTTCCCTAAATTAGATATTTCGCTGTAAATATAAACTTTATAAACACATTTTTTCTTTAAAAAATCTCCTTTCTTTAATTGCCAATGTACTTTCGCAGGAATTTGGGGTCTTTAAAAGGCCGTTATCATTAAGTATAGGAAGTCATACGTTCTGCAGAAACTGAAGTCTTAGATCACTTGCTGTCAGCGACTTGAAAACCACGAACTCTCAACCATTACGGTTGGTTCTCTAAGCCAGTTCTCACGTCTGCTGGACCGCTGTGGCTGAAAGAACCGTGGTGGAATGCCGAAAACAAGCCTGAAGGAATGGGAGGCGCTCTTTAGAGCTGCCGATAAGGATAAAAGCGGCGCCCTAGATATAAATGAGCTGAAGGCAATGTTGCGCAGTGCCAACAGTCGGATCACAGACTCACAAATTGCGGTTTGTTCTTTCAGGATAATAATTAATAAAAAATAATTTCAATATAAAATATAGCGAGAGTGTCTAGTCTCAATCAAACCTTTGTAATATAAAATTTAGTGTCAAGTCGCCAAGGATTCTTTTCAAACAGGTTAAATTAAATTGACAATTTTGAGTTTACAAATCACACTTGTTACCATTTACAGAACGGATTTGCGTGCAAAACAGTAAATATGTACCAATTTGAAAAGACATACATACATTACATAAACCTGAATCATGTGGAACTCTTCTTTTTAACTTTTAACATTCCTTTTAATTTACATTTGCCTTAATCAGTTTTAGATTAGTCAAATAAATTTTCAAGGGAAATTTCATGGAGTAGGTAAATGACGGAAAATAAAGTTACTAATATTTATTTGATGTATTTCAATATTTCTTAAGATAACTGCATATGTTTAAGCATAATTGAGTGCATAAGCAATAAGTTAAATTATTGATATTACATATTATAGTATATAAATTTTAAAATAATCTCATTTACTTTTATCAGCGAAATAATATGAGGAAATGCTTTCAGACCATGGGAATCAAACAAGAGTGTTAAAAGAAATATACAAATAGGTTTTAAAAAGTGAGGCGATCGTTACAAGTACATTAAACAAAACACTGTATAAGTAAAAAACGTTATCTTATGTGTTTATAGATTCTCATGCAGTTGTTCTCAAAATCATTTTTTTTTCTGATCTTTATCATAAACTGTACACTTTGAGAACTTAATTTTGATTGTAATTAAATTATTATTTATGGTTACCCATTCATTTATGTAAACTTTGACTCTTTCCCAGGACACTTTTGTGTATTTTGAGGGAAACAATGGAGACAAAAGGGTCACTCTTGCTGAATTTATCAAAGGCATGAAAAAATTGGAAGATTTGTAAGTATACTGTGGAGAAATTTTATGAAACAAAAGGACAAAATTACAAAATAAAATAAAAGTAGGTGTTAAAAATTTCATTATTGTCAGTAAATGTCTGCTAGAGTTTGTTCTTAGTGGTTTTTATTGTTAAATTCACATAATTTTTTGAATACATCTTCTCACAAACAAACACAAATAATCCCACTCAGATAAAAAATGTATTTCATCATCAATAATCCACTCTGTTTCAGTTTAGGTAAACTGACAGCCCTGTTTCATAAGTTTGATAAGGACCAAAGTGGATTCCTAGAAAAAAATGAATTTAAAAAAGTTCTGGAGGCTTGTGGATCAAAACTGACTGATGCTGAACTTGCAGAGATCCTGCGAAAAACTGATACAAGCCGAGATGGCAAGATATCATTAGAAGAGTTCTTGACTGCTATGATGTAGTGCAATCAAACCCTTTGGTATAATCCTTTATTATTTGAAACAACAGTTGTAATAGCATTTCCTTTCAAGTTTCTAGAAAAAAAAAATTCAATTCCATGAATTTAATTTAAATAAAAGTAACAAGTATGAAAAAATATTTAAACTTTGAGTTAATTTTACTAAAATGCTGAAATTTCTTCATGTAAATGGGGTTGGTGGGAAAATATTGAAAGAAGCCTGATAATGTTTGAAATCATTTATTTTTCAAAATTTATTCAAGATTTTTTTATTATTCAAAACTCAATGACGATAAAGGAGTTGTCTGTACACACATAAATAGATTTTAAAAATAATTTCAATTTATAACACCCTTTAATATATTTCATGCAAAAAAAATAATCTAAAAAAGGACACATTAAAATTTGTATGTTATTATAAATTGTAAAAAATTTTTGTCTTCATTTTGTTTACCGCACAATATTAGTTGTTAAATTTATTGCTGTAAATTTTGATGTGCTGTCTCTTTAGGGAAATTTTTATTATACAATAAAATTAAGGGGAAGATAAATTTCTTTTAAACCAATATAAGACCTCACAGCTCACAATGAAAGAAATGAAGAGGATTAAAGCCATTATTACTATTAGAAAAACACATGTGAAAGTAGATAGTAGTGAGAAGAAATGCCGAAAAATTGATATTAAAATTTTATGACTTGATAAAATAATTATTGATGATTCACAAAACTGAACTTCACATTCAGCAAACTTGAAATTTCTTATATCACATACATTGATGACATGGGAATAGAAACACAACTTTCACTTCATTTAATACTAGAAATAACATGTGGATCATTTATAGATTATAATTCTATGTTTTAAATTTAATTTAACTTAATTGAAAAAATTATGATCATGTTGAAAATAAAACATTTTATTTTTAAAAAAATTAATTAATATGTTACAAACTAAAATAAGTGATGCAAGTCCTTTCTCTTGAGTTATCCTAAAATTATTTACATCTTTAACATTTTGCTACCATTTGTTAAAAAATTAAAGAAGTGGGTAACCTAGAGTTGAAGGTTTTTTGCTTATTTCACATATGAGACAAGATGCTTAAGGAAAAGACTTTTTTCAACTGATAGTGAGGGTGCATTCTTCAACATTATTAACCATTAAAAATAAGAAATTATAAATAATGTTTTCAGACAGGACTCACATCATGAGATTAAAGAGGGATGATAACAATTATCTGTTAAAAAATGTATGATATTACTGATTTTAATGTAGTCTCTAATGGAATAAGGAAATTTTAAGAACACTCATATTATATGTTGAGGTTGGTTTGTTTAATGAATTTACACCATTGTTATTGAGTCTTCATTAATTTTTTTCACATTTAAGGATTCCAGGTCCAATAATCTATTTTAACTGTGTGTAGCTTCTGTGGGCTGTTCTCTGACCATTGAAAGAATCTTTTCTAATTTTTCTATTTCTCTTTGAATCTTTGTTGCTTCATCTGGTGGGGGTGCTCCTTTTTTCTCCTGCAAGTATTAGAAATATGAAAAATAAATAAACCATAATAATATTTAAGAGTAATTATAAAAATTAAGATGGAATCAAATAAGATTTTTAAAAATTCAACTTTCATTAAAATGTTTACTTCACGCACAATTAATGTTGCACTACTGAATTTACTAGCAAGCTTAAAAAATTTCCGAAATGTAGATGTTGTGGATATTAAAAGGTGTTAGAAACATGTTTTTATCCAGTTCAAGGAGTTTTCAGACTTAAATGTAAAGAGGCTGAACTTTTTTTCTTATAATAAAATTATAGCCTATCTATAATCAGATTTCAGTTTTCAAAGATATTATTTTTTATTAACTCTTGAAAAATAACAGCTCTAAATTATGTTAATTTTAAATTTCCTATAATGCATAAAAGTAAAAAGAGGACAGATGGGTATTTAGGGTCCCTATGAATTGATAAATGTTGTTACATTTAAAAACATTATCTGCATATACTTTCTTTGCATTATATAGTTCAAAGTTTGATATGTATTGCAATTTTTCAATAGCATAACAATATCTTAATTAAAAAATAATGTATTTTTAAACAGTTTCTATAGTTCTTTTCTACTTTTTAGCTTCACAATTTAAATATGTAAATAATTATCCAAAGAAGATTTTCATATGCACAATAAAGAATCAGGCTTACAAGTGGATAAAAAATTAAAAATTATAATTTAATAACTGTGTTGTTTTATTCCATTGGTCACTAGTCGCCTACTGCTCCCAGACCAATGGATTATATACCCTTACACTTCCCCTACTTTCTATTCCACCCTGAAGTCTTATAAGGACTGATTATTATAGAAACAAGAAGCATTTCATTTAAAATAGCATTTTCTCATTTCTACATAAATCATGTCCATACCTCATCCCCCTCCCCCAAACTAAGTATCAGGGGTTCTCACAAGACATCAGTAACTTAGATACAAATGTACTCATAAGCATGAGTTTAGATACAATCAGTTTTAGAAAAAGGGTAATTATGCTTACAAAGTTTGAAGTTTCAAACAAGATAAATTTATATGTACATAGCAAATCTCTTTCCTAAACATCAGTTTTAACTATTTTTAAAAAATGTATTACCATTGCGGCAAACTTATAATTATTTTTTTAACCAAATTTTCCCAAATAGTCTCCTAATGGCTGCCATTCATTTTGAGACATGTTTACATTTTTTTTACATGTAAATTTTTAGATTAAAGAAGAAAAAAAAGCTTGTTATGAATCCATTTTTTGGTTAAAAAGATTTCAGTGTTTTTATTGTATAGTCTTTGGGCAAGACAATGTGGATAGTTCTTTTTTTTCCCAAACATGATAAATGGATTATTGGAACTTAATTTTGCAAACGCATTTGTGATTATTTAGTTATATAAATAAATGATCTCATCAAAACCACACTGCCCCACAGATCCCAGATTTTTGGCTAAAATTTCATAAGAGTAAGAGTAATAAGATTTCTATTTCTGTGAAGCAACTTTGATTTTAATGTACAGTTAGTTACTCTCATGTTTATCTAGTTTCATAACTATAGTATGCTAACAAATTTTAGAAAATGGAAATCGGTAATAAAAACTACATAGACTTGTAACCAAAACCTTTAAAATCATAAGCATATAATTTGTATTGTACAAGTTGGTATCTACTGCGAAAGTAGATGGGCATTAAAAAAAAGTGTGCTATGACTAACAAGGGGTTTTATCTCTAAATTTGGCATGTTTATTGAATGTAAATTTTATATTAATTTACTAGATGAGAATTTCAAGCATTAGTTTAATAGGATATTTTTAGCCATCATTGATTGGTGGGTTACATCTAATCAAATCAATGATGAAAACAAAATAAAATTTTTTAATGTTTAAAAAAATAAAACTGTGAACAATGTCTTACGGCTTTCATCTTTCTTAGATTTGGTGATAATTTCAAGCTGATTACTGAGCCCCTGTCATCCCCAACAATCAATATGGGATAGGTTGGGTTGAAGTCGACATGAGTCAGCTTAGTTTTCTTCTTCTGAGCTACCATTTGCTCACAAAGAGGCTCATATTTGTTCACATTTAAATCATACACAAAGGCCTGCAAAAAGTCAGGGTTAAATGATTATATATATCTTCATCAAATTTCATAAGTTGTAATGTTAAGGAAACTGGTAAAGAGGCAGTTTGTGGTAATGTAATATTTATTGAATATAGCTATTAAAAAAAAAAGCTATTAGTTGTCATGGCTTCATAACAGTAAAGATATTTTTATAAAAATAATTTGAAAAATACCTACTAATTAATTGTAGCAGGTAAAATATTATTACAAAATATTTTGTCAAGCAAAATGAAAAGAAACAAAAAATGCATTTCTTGAAAAATAAAAAATTATGTTTTCAAAGATTTTTGTATAGATCCATCCATAACAAAGATTCATAAGATCAGGTCAGTCAGAGACAATTTAAATATTTTTCAGCTTTTACTAAATTAAGCGATTTTCCAAATTTTTTATAGCTTAATTTTACTCTTGAAAAAATAATTTTTTACCTTGTCTTTAAGTTTTTCTAATCATTAGTATTTTCTTCACTAATATATGAATTTATTTATGGGCTGAAAATGCGACTCTATTAAATTTCATTAAATCAATTATAGAACACAAATAGTAATTTAATTTTCTAGATTTAAAAATGTATCTCAGAACTGAAATTTAAAATTAAATTTGTAACTCAAAACTGAAACAAATCCATATTTTCCATCTTCAACTTCAGTCAAACATTATGGACCATAAAGATCAACTAACAACACTTTTTAGTATTCTTCTCAAAATTTGTTTAATGTATAATCTAAAAAAAAATCCTAACTATGACTGTAACAGACCTTGCCATCCGATGTGACAGCCGCAAAAACTGTTGATGAGTATGGCGCCCATGCTACATCACCAACACAGTTGTTCAAGTCAAAGGAGAATAGTGGTTTTCTAATTAAAGAAGAAATAATTTGATAGTGATTAGAACTCTCATAGTCTGTATCTGAGTTACTTTACTGTATTGAGAGGTAGGAGTTTTGCAAGAGAACTTCTTACTTTTCAGTTAAAAGTAGTGATTAAATCATCCTGTGTGCACTAAGAAATGCAGATAAATGTAATGTTTTTAAAAACGTAATAAGTTAACAATAATAATCTAATTTCCATTTAAGTTCCATTTGTTATTTAAAGCTTAACATGCCAATGGTAGGCTATTAATAGCATCTGAAATACATATGATTTCTAATTTAGCTCCTCCCATGTGTTGATGGCCTAGTAACATTTGTATATTTTTCTAATGTTCAATTTGACCAAATAATTGTAAGAGAGGTGATTTTTTTTTATCCAACTCCCCCTAAAAGTTTGTGGAAATTTCTTTCAATATTTAAATAAAATTGGAATTTCATTCCTATTAGATTCAGAGATTCTATATGATTTTCTATTGCTAGCAGCTCAATATTTCTGTGTGGGTAAGTTAAAATATATAACTTATTATTAATTATTAATAACTAGGGATTGCAGGGTGCGCACCTACGGTGCCCACTTTTTTCAAAAGCCTAAGTAACTCATCCATGTCCTTGATTGATAAATACGGAATATTAAACTTCCTGAAATGTACACAAAGTATTTTATAATTATAAATCCTCAAGTGCGCATTTTACATTGTTCCCTGTTCAAAAATTAAAATATAAGCTAAAACAATGACATCATATAATATTTTTTTACAGCAAGAAACTCCACACGCTTTTTTAACTGCTATGGACTGTTGTACTGTTCCTCAGCGATAAAGATCATGTGATCTGAGCTATTATATTGTTTATTAATAATTTTCTAATAAATTGAAAAAAATATTAATATATATATTTTCTTACATTTTAATTGAATTTTTATCGATTAAAAGATATTTCCGCAGCCCTAGTAATAATATAACAAAATGAGTACAATTTTGTAAAATAAAACAAATTTCATCTGATAAATCACAAAAATCCCTTATGATATTTTTACAAGATTTAAAAAGAAAAAACAAATGATGATGAATGTAACATTTTAATATATTTATTAAATGATAGTTGCCACATAATCAGCATTAGGTCTTACTAAAAATATTTTATCAAGAATTCAAACCTGCTCTCATTGTCAATTTTTTTCTCCAATGTGTCTCTCATTTCCCATATTTTCACTGTCCAGTCAGCACTGCAGGTTATGAATATCCTTGGGTGAAAGCGATTCCAACAAACCTAGTAATAATTTTAATATTAAATTCAATAAAAATAGTAATTAAAGTATTTAAAAAATAAATAAATTTCTAAATATGATTCAAACATGAAAAGAATGATAGATTTTGATTTGAAAATTTTAGACCATGATAGCCATTAGCTTGAGTCCATATTGAGAAGCAATGTAAAAACTTTAAATTTAAATCGTATTAATGTAATCCTGATTTCTATAAGTTTAAAAGCTAATCATTCTTAGATTCAATTTTTATTTTTTAATAAATATATTTTTACCTAGAAACCTTTTTTTTTAAAACGCTAAATAATACAAAAGATTTATGAACAGATATTCAAATAATTGATATCTATTTAGCTGTACTAAAATTTTTTAAAAATTAGTTATGAAATTAGTTAATTAATTTGCCTTATCTTTTAGGGTACCTTATACACTGCCATATTGTGAGCATTGATTGTGTCAATAAAGTGGCTGGTGTATGCCTTTGAACAAATATGAACTTTCCCCTCTTCGGTACCAACTAGGAACAAATAATCTTTCTGCTGGTGGAAGTCAAAGGCTGTGCCACTTCCTTAATTCAGAAGACAGAATTAAATAATTTAATTAAATGATAGAGTTAATTATTTTAGTAATGTAAGGTATACATATAATGGCAAACTTTTTATTAGGAGTCTACCAATATGCATTTTTGTCAATATTGCTGATACCAATATTAACTATATATTTTTGCCCACATGAGCGCCGATATGTGTATTTTTTGGGGCAAAAACCAGCGTCATATTTGATGACATCCTTCTTAAATTTATGACTTTAAGTATTTGCCTTTTTTGTAAGTCATTTACTTTGTATAAAAACTAAAATTTATCTTCTTTAATTTCTTTGGTATTTACAAGTTCCAGTTCACACATCTATCATTACCTAAATATGACTCATGACAAAGTGAACTGTCCTCTATGAAAATGTACAAATAAATTAGGAAATCCTTTTAAACCTTAAACTTTGGCTCATAATTAATTCTAACCAATAGTAAAATGGTTTTTGCACAGCCACCTTTTATGAATGAAACAATGAGAACAAATAATAGAGTAATAGAGTCAAAATGAGGATGAAGAGTAAATAGTTGCCAATGACAAAAAGTCTGCAACCTTACATGTTTTTTTTTCATTTGAAATGAAATATTTTAGACATCTGCAATTCTGCGTGCATCTTTGCGACTAGAGCATTTACAGTATACTTGGCATTGGCATCACTTACACAGTATTTCCGAGTAAACGAAAATCGGCCAATACCTAAACAATAACATAGCACATGGCACACTGTATCATGGCTGTACATATTAATGCTATGACACTTGTGGTTCTTTCATTACCAGTATTGGGATCGATATATTAATTTATTGAGATAATTATAAATCTAAATGATACTTTTTTAAAATGAATTTTTTAGTCAAAATGTCACTCATGAATATAAGTAACATCAATATTGGGACCTTTACATGCTACCACTCCCAATATTGCCAATATCGTGATATCAGTGATGATATATCGGTAGACCCCTACTTATTTTTGTTGTTAAATGACAACCCTTGCTGTACACAACTTTTAAACAATTTTGGTTAAATTTGATAGCAAAATAAATACAAATAATAATCACAAACCAATAGTTCCAACAGTTTTGATTTAAAAATCTTTTTCTATAAAAAATGTAGACAATAGTGATATGAAGCTTTATAAATGTTAAGTTAAGATCTTTAAATTAAATATTACCACTTGTTGGAACTTTAATTCCATCTGGTCCCTCAGCTGGAACATCCGGCAGTAAAAGTCTTATAACATCTTGGAAAATCATTTCATTCTGTTGGTTATATGTTTATAGTCAGAAATTGTAGCTTATTTTTTAAATTTATTTAAATATTTAATTTTGTTTTTCCTAAGTAAGTAATTTTCAGAAATTTACATTAGTTATTACATAGCATATCATAAATTAGTCATGTTAAGAATAATTCTCTTACTTTTTATATTTGAGCCACATACATAGGCTAATGTGCAAAACCTCGTACTTGTTTTTTCATACTTTTTAATTATTGGTGGATATCTCTATTCTCTATATTTAGTTTTTATGTACTGCAGTTTGAAAGTTGCTAACCAATGGTATTTTATTAAAGATTTAATTGAAATGTTATTACCTTAAGGATTGTCCACAAACATATTCTTCCATCTGAAGATATCGAGTAAAAATTCATATTGTTGTCTGCATCATCTTTTTGCCAGCGAACCTAATTAGTGAATAATATGGTAATTCTTTCAAAAATAGAAATGTTTAGCTGTATTTATAATCAAGAATAACAATAGAGATTTCTTCACAATTAAAGGAGTTGTATTCTCTTATATTTAATGCAAATACAGATTATTAGAGATTATCATCATGAGCTAAAAATAAATATTCAATTTTAGGATTGAATTCATTTAAAAATCTTTAATCCTAGAGACTAGAGAGTAATATACAAGTACTAGGAATCCATATATTAGAACAAATTTACAGTTATTCCTTTTCCCCCCTAAAATGTTATTAATATAAAATTTTAATAACAGGTTTTTGAATGGTTCTTTTGGCAACTAACCTGCCACACAGGATCTGTATGTTTTCCATTTTTAGCAGTGCATCTGTAAATTGGACCGTCTTTCCTTTCAACAGCACTGAAGACAGCTACACTTCCATCATAGAATCCAGCACAGATTAAATGGGGATGTTGAGGATGAATGTCAAGGCACATAACTCCACTATCAGTCTCAAAATAGCACTCAGGAAATGATGGGTTCTTCATAGTCCAGAAAATTATCAATCCACTTCCTTGCTTCATGAAGTCATCTGGTTTAAAAGAAAAGACATGTTTTTTTTTCTTCTATTTTATTTTATGGGATTTTCCCAAGATAAATGCTCTAAGTGACATTTGATAATAATTGTATCTAACATGTAATAAGTTCATGATAAATAAATTTAATTTTCATTATTTAAAAATTTTCAATATCATTTTTTAAACAACCTGGCCTTATCACTAAAGAAGTCTTATCCAACTGTTATATTTACTAACATGATCCACAAGAAACAGCATAGAGGTCCCTATACATAGGACTCCAGCACACAGATGTGATTGCTAGCTTCTTGGCTTTCTCAAAAGTAAACTTCCACAATGGAAGCAAAGTGCCTTCTTGGTCTCGATATTCATCTGACACATCTTCCCAGTATTTAAAGTCTAGTTTTCATGGTACAAAAGTCAAAGTCATGTTTTAATAGACTGATTTGATATTTTCAATGTGATAATTTACTTAAAAGAGTAATGGCAAGAGTAATTCTTGTTTATGTAATGAAATTTAAAGAAACTAAAGGCAAAAATTTAAAAATTTATAGAGTAATTTTTTTGGTTATTATTTAAATTTCAAAAACTTTGCCCACAGTAAAGTATAATTTAAGTTTGCAGTACAAATTTCCTGCAGGATGTATTTATATTTTTTTTTCTTAAACATTTCTTTTTGTTTACCTTGAGCAATATCATCAAAAGTATTTTGATTAACCATACGTTCAACAATTTTGGCAGCTGTCTCTACGCGGGTGATGTCATCACTCTAAAAAATAAAAATTGTTTTATAATATACTCAAGGAGAATCTTTTAAAGTTCATACACTGACAATCTTATTTTAACACATGCCAACATCTTCATATCTGCATTTGGTATAAAGATTTAAACTACAAATCCATAAATAATATTAACTCATTATTAGAATAAAATAATTTAAAACAGTATACATAATTTAAACGAATTCCAGAAAGTATAATCACACAATCCTTTTTTTAAACAGCTTGAAATATTTATCATGTATTTCTTGACAGGCTATTGCCTTTCTTTTAAACCTTTACCAACTGATATTTCTGACAGTCTTATTTAACTAATGCCTAAAGACATCTCAAGGCACTCTTTAATTGATATTTCTGACAGTCTTATTTAACTAATGCCTAAAGATATCTCAAGGCACTCTTTAATTGATATTTCTGACAGTCTTAACTAATGCCTAAAGACATCTAAAGGCACTCTTTAATTGATATTTCTGACAGTCTTAACTAATGCCTAAAGATATCTCAAGGCACTCTTTAATTGATATTTCTGACAGTCTTAACTAATGCCTAAAGACATCTCAAGGCACTCTTTAATTTTGATCTCGTTGAGGGAGCAAAGTTAACTCTTAAAGCCCCATAAGGTTTTTGGAAAACTTCCGCCTCAGTCCCGTAAGGATTTCCCGTATTACGATCAACCGGTTATGAAATTAAAAAATTTGCGTAAAATCCATTTATAATATTATTGTCATACTGACTTCATTTTTAAGGCTAAGAATGGCTATTTTACGCATCCAAAAGACCGTACTGAGTTTGAAACAATATTTACCTGTAGTTTAGAACTATTATTTTAGTAATGAAGTATAACGAAAACGTATCTTCGAAAAAAAACCCGTTAAAACTACCAAAAAACATCGCGAATCGAGCGTTAACACGAGTGCCGGCAAAGGCCGCCATTGCCGGAAGTCAAATACATCGGTTTTCAAGCATTGGAGAGTTTTTACTTTCCGAGATCTCATTTCTAACGAGATTTGTATCTAGGGACGCATTACGACGCTTTAGGGATAGCGGGAAGAGACACATTACGACGCTTTGCGACTTTAAGAGTTAAACATTTTAAAATAATCATACCGATGACTCTGACATTGTAAATTTTTTCTTGGTCTTTCCCTCTTCTTTTCTGCCTGGTACCTTCTTCTCTTTAGTTTTCTCCTGTAAAAATATTATGAGTAATATCCATAACAAATTTAGTAATGAATGATTCCTAAATTATTACCTAATGGAAATTATATATCTAATTTATATCTTATTAAAAATTTGATTTAGTGACATATTTTGCAAGGATAAAAACAAAGACTAAATATTTATATTTACCTGTTTTTCAAAGTCTTCCTGGTAAGCATCATAAATTTCCCACTGGGTAACATTTGAAGAAAATGATGCACGGGGAGGGGGCTCAGTCACAGTTCCACGGTCCTGAAAACAGATGAATATATGAGCATCTGGTTTTATATATTTGTATTTAGACCATTAGTTAATTACAAACATGGGTTATATTTGATTATAATACTTGCATGTTTTAATAAAGCTATAAATAATATCTTTCCTCTGATCAATAGCAAAAAATAAAATGTTATTTTTACAAAAACAGTGTTGTTCCACAGAACGTTTATAACCAGAATTAATTTCCTTGTGCAAATTATGCTATAACTACTTAAGTACATTTTTCAAAGAAATTTACTATTTAACAAATAAGGAAAAAAAAATTAAAATACAGATTATTTATACACTGAAAGGATTGTTGTATGTCTGTGACTCACTTACCCTGAAAGGATTGTTGTATGTCTGTGACTCACTTACCCTGAAAGGATTGTTGTATGTCTGTGATGCACGTTCACTGAAGTTAAACTGGTTTGTCAGCTTCTTTTCAGATTTAGCCTTCGCCCCTTTCGTGGCTGGAGCTGCACCCTCCTCACCTCCATCATCCTTAACCTCCCCCTCCGCTCCACCATCCTCTGTTACTTCTTCAACAACTGCAGTGCTTGCGGCAGCAGCCTCTGGCTCAACAGAATCTGTTTGCTCTGTTAATTAAGACAAAATGTTTATAATTTAATGAGGTATTCTTTAAGTAATTTTGTTATATACAAAAGTGTTTTCTAAATTTGAACCTAGCTGTTGTATGTATATCAATATAATTTTTTTCCATACTCAAAACTAAAGAAAAAACCAAGTTAATCTTTTGGAACATAGTGTCACATGAATTAACAATGAGAAAACAATCTTGAGTGCCTCTTGCACTTATATTCACAATTCAAATGTCAGAAAGATATTTACCCTCTTTGATTGTTGACTGTCTTTCTGTTCTGTTCATTTGTCTTCTTGCTTCTTCAGAATCTTTGTGCAACAAGTTCCCATCCATTGAAAAATGGACAGCTAGCTGGTCAACACTTGAAGTCTGCTTGAACTGACGCTCCTATAAGATGACATGATAAAATTTGACATAAGATGGAAGAGTTTAATACAATAAAACTTTTAAAACTTTCATTTCCTTTAAAAAGTTGTAATTGTTTACTTTTAAATATTATAGATTTTTTTCTCACTTTTTATAATTTCTCTTGACTATAACAAATTTTGTGCTTAAATATGAGGTAATTAAATGTTAGAGAAAATTTAAACTCACTAATGGATTTTTAAAAATTGTTTTTAAATAATGCTCTACATTGGTAGATTTTTTCACAATGTTTTTATTTACCTTGAAGCTGTAGCGCACAATGTTCTGCGGGGCATGAGGATTGTTTGCAGTCAGAATTCTTGTGAATTCTTCTTTCAGTTCCTGGTAAGGCATTTAATTAAAAATTTTATTGTTGGGAAAACATCTACTAAATAAAAAGCTAAAATGTTCTGGGAAAAATCAAAGAGAGGTATTTAAAACTTGGACTCCAATTTAAAATAAATTATTATCTCCCATCATATCCTACTTACAGCCTCAGTTAATTCCAACTGGTCATCGGGCTTCACCAAAGTCTTAGCCTGGAAAAGAATGTTAGATTGTCAGTCATATTAATACTTGAGAGGTAATTCCCCTTTACAAAGATTTTACTGAAATTGTGATAAGGCAAAATGATACTGTTTGAATGTGAAATTGTTTTTGGTATCTAAATAATTTGTTAGTAGTAAATGGTAAGTTATATAGACAACGAATGTAGGTATGAGATGAAGGTAAGATAATTAATAAAATACAACAAAAATGGTGGCTGAATCTACCTGCATCCAATCATCTTGCTCCGCTGCTTCTGCTGTGTCAGTCAAGTCATCTTGATCCTGGTTTATAAACAAACAAATTTATTGCTTCGATTGCTACATAAATAATCTATTCATTAGCTTTGGCTGATACATAACAAAAAACTTATTCATTAGCTTGGAGTGCTACATAACAAAAAACATATTCGTTAGCTTGGAGTGCTAAAAGCATTAGATTTGACTGATATAAAAACAAGCTTGTTTATAAACTTGAACTAATAATCAGTGGCGTCGCTAGAGGGGTGCGGTGGGGGCGGGCCGCCCCGGGTGACACCATTAGGGGGGTGACACCAAAATGTAAAATTCTGTATTTTCCTGTTATTTTTTTTGAAGATGTGATTTTGCTATATTTTATTACTAAAATAATAGTACTAAACTACAGGTAAAAATAGTTTTAAACTCAACACGGCCTTTTGAATACATAAAATAACCATTCTTATCCTGAAAAAAGAAAGTCAGTATGAAAATAATAATATAAATGGATTTTACACAATTTTTAAAATTTCATAACCAGCTGATCGCAATTTGGGGAATTCTTACGGGACTGAGGCAGAAGTTTCCGAAAACCTTATGGTACTTTAAGAGTTAAAAAAACAATGAAAACTGGTATGAAGATTTCAGCTTCTTTTATAATATGTAGTGGCCACATAAATTTGAAATATGTGAACACCCTTTAACTTGTTGTAAGCTGCAGCTCATAAAATGAAACAACGTCGCACTCCTTGAAAATGTTCAATACTTTTAATACTAGGCCCTCTGGATATACTTACTCTTCTGGACCTCTTTCTTTCTACTGCTACAGAAGCCTGAAATTAAAATGAAAATAGTCAATTAAGAAGAGGAAATTACGATGGCATGTCATGGACACGTAGCAAGATCTGGAGGTCTCGCAAAGACCATAATGCAAGGCACAGTCCAGGGAAGAAGAAAAAGAGGCAGACCAAGGAAGAGTTGGGAGGACAATATCAAAGAGTGGACCGGCCTGTCATTCAGCGACTACCAAAAGTCAGCAGAGGACCGGGACAAATGGCAGAGACAGTGTGCAGTTCACAATGGCAATGGTGCCCCAAAGACTGGTTAAGGGACCGTTCAAGTTCAAGTCAGTGAAACCTATACAATATGAAAATATTTCCTTCAAAAGGGATTCCCATTAATACACTACAACTGCTATTCTTTTATAATTCATGCATTACTCTGTATGTTAAATATATAATATATTTTTATTATGATTATATTATGTCATGTAACTATAACTTATAACTATTGAGCCTACTGTAGTTATGTCAGAGCTTGTAACACTCTGTTTTACCATTGTATAAGAATGTAAGTTCTTTGTTTTTATGAATTATAACTTTGGAGTGAAAGTTTTAAGAGTTTGATAGAGGCCTTTTTTAGAAAAAGAAAGAAAGCGTTGGACTCCTCTAGCCTCTAGTACTCTCTCTTTTTTTGTTTAGTTTAAGAATTATTTAAAGTTATATTAGTTTAAAAATGGTGATTTTTTGTGCAAAAAAACGCTTTTCATGAATTTCAGGATATTCCCGATACTTACTTTTGATTTTTGAGCTGTTTGTTTGGGTGGCATTTTGAATTTTAATAACTTTTTCTTTTGGAGATGTCGAATTACATTCACACTCAAAAATGCTCGTCTCCAGACAAAACAGGAAGTTCCTCGTCTGTAACTAATGACAACATACAATTAAATCAGAGTTATCTTTCTGGATCTTAAATTGACGGCGGTAACTCAATTTCCGGAAGAATTAAAACGAAAAGAAAAAAAAAAGCAATAGCAGAGTTGAAACAAATTATGAATTATGATGTCTTCCTTTAATTAAATAGTCTTTAATAGTAATTTAAATATCTGGACTATCTGCCTTTCGGGAATAAATGGCCCATTCTGGGTAAGTTAAATCTATTATTTTCTTAGTCATAAAATTAAAATTGTATGCAAAGAGTTCAAAGAGTAAATGAAAATGTCAATCAATCAAAATTCTAAATAATTTAAATTTAAAATTAATTTAAAAATAATTTAAAATATTGAAGAATAATAATAATAATATTGAAAATGAATGTCACAGTATCAGTAATCAGTAACTAGTAACTGTAACAGTTCGTTGTAGTTAGGCGTAAGCTCACTGTCAGTCGCCTCATTAGTCATTAGTTATTAGTAATAATTTAGTGAGTTCGCTGATTCAGCCTGATACTGATACTGAACTACTGATACTGATAAAAAATGAGTTCAGTCCCTCAGTCCCCATCTTGACTGTATTAACTGTCTGTATTGATTATTATTAATATTATTTTCGGAATCAATATGATTGATTATAATTTATAATCTATATATATAAAAATGAAAATATGTCTGTGTGTGTGTGTGTGTGTGTGTGCTTGTCCGTGGTAACTGACTAAACTATTCATCCGATCGTCATGAAAATTTTTAAGACTGTTGAGTACCCTCACAGAATGGTAACTGGCTACTTTTTTTTCTCAATCTAACACTAAAGGGGCGCCGGGGGCCCCAAATGTGAATTTTTGCTTATATGAGCTATATAAAAAATAATTTAATCGCTAACTACTTGCTTTTTT
>MUZC01000402.1:126737-150618 GCA_002072015.1 Radix auricularia | reverse complement strand
TGATAGATATCTATTTGCAATCATGATCAATCATTTTTATCATAAGGTTCGGTCATCATCGGCAGGGTTAGCATTCGTCTTGTTCGGGTTATGTTTCTTGGTTTCCACCATCTCTACTCTTGATTGTGATATCGAATATCGAGTTTAAGTCGATTTCTCAAACATCTGTTTATGGTGACTTTGATTGTTTTGGTTTTAGAATATGTGTTTCATGTTTATAATCATAGTCCTGTCAAATAAGTGAAACAGGAGAGCAAATAATAATTATGATAATTATTAATGATCATAACATGGGAAATTATCGACTATATTTAGCGTGGTACGACAGACAGCCTGGGGCTTGACTCACTGTGATATGATACACATTAAAAGATCTTGATTAAAATAGACGTTAAAAACAAATATTGTAACGAAGCAAAACATATATTGTCAATTCAAACCGTGGATAAGCCAATTCTTAAATGTCAAAGATTTTCATATTGTCATTGGTGAAAGTATATTGCAAGATTCGTCTGTGGCACATTCGCCCCCCCTATTAAAGTATTCAAATGTGCGGTAAAGTGTTCTCTTTGTTCTAAAACAATGAAATTTTAATTCTAAATAAAGCTTTTTCTTTCCATATTATCTTTTCCCCTCTTAACTTTAACATGGCGATCACTCCGCTCCTTGTAAGATAAAATATTTTCTTTTATTGATCCAGAAAGGTGGAGTCATTTTTAGTTATCTGTACTTAATACAGATTTACAGATCTCTGCATACATTTTTTTGTGTAAAAGACATACTAGTCTTTACAAATATAGGTTCTCCTTTTTTTTTCCTGTATTTTCACAGCTCAATTGTTATTATAAGTAGTCACCACTTTTATTAGGCTGCCCAAAGATACAAGTTTTCATTACTTTTTGCGGGATGCACTTATCAGCAAGCATTCAACGCCAGGGTTTTGGCTGCACTTATATGCACGTGTTCACTAATGGTGGCTGCCAGAATTAAGGAAAAAAGGTTTCACTATCGTTGTCTGACAATGTTGCTGAAAGTATTCAATTCTTTTGGCTGACAGAATGTAGCAACACGCATTCAATACTCTTGGCTGACAGAATGTAGCAACACGCATTCAATACTCTTGGCTGACAGAATATAGCAACACGCATTCAATACTCTTGGCTGACAGAATGTAGCAACACGTATTCAATACTCTTGGCTGACAGAATATAGCAACACATATTCAATACTATTGGCTGACAGAATGTATCAACACGCATTCAATACTCTTGGCTGACAGAATGTAGCAACACGCATTCAATACTCTTGGCTGACAGAATGTAGCAACACGTATTCAATACTCTTGGCTGACAGAATATAGCAACACATATTCAATACTATTGGCTGACAGAATATAACAACACATATTCACTACTCTTGACTGACAGAATGTAGCAACACGTATTCACTACTGTTAACTGGCTCACCACAAGGATACTCTAACTTGCTACAGTTTACGGCCCCAAACTGATCTGGTGAGCACATGTGTAATCACGTGGCTATTTACTGACTTGGAACATCTGAAGACTGTTTTTTTAAAATGTGAAAATCGATTGAAACAGAGCCAAGTTTGTTGAATTATTTCACATGTAAGTAGAGACACTGGCTCTCATTAGTCTTGGAATTCACTCACTTCACGGGACTGGGGCTAGTATCGCATTTCTTTTAGTGAAGTTTTTTTTTTTCTTTGCGGGGATTCTGAGATATCGTGTTCAGCATTCTCAGGGTCTTGCTTACCAGTGAAAATGTGGATTTTAGAATTGTTCAAGTCTCTACTATTGTTATGAATACTTTGTTGTCATCGAACTTATCAGTCGTTGCAAAGCTGAGCGGTATGTTATGTTGTTTATCATTTTCATGTAGATTTTCATGTTGGAAAAACGTTACGACGTATCGTTACATTCAATCGATATTTAAGATCATTATAGATTCGAAAATTAATGAAAACATATCTATTAATTAGTATTAATACAAAATGCAAAACGAACATTTTGGCTTTGTCAGCACAAATCATCAGGTATCAATAATTAGGTTGAAGTCAGTGGAAAATTTGCGATTTACGTAAGTTTAAATCCTTGCAACATATGTCTGTAACTTGTATAACTATTTAATTGCTGGTAAAAATAAATTTATTCATTTCTATGATGACTCCTAAACACTAAGAGTAAATTGATTTTTTTTCCTCTAGCGAGCGCTTGTGACAAAGATCTGATAGTAAGACATGGAACAACTATTGACGCATTTTCTTTTAAGTCTGTGTTCTTACATTAAAGCTTATGTCTACTTGTTGGGAATCCTGTTTGCTAGAGGATTAGACTTGACATTTCTTATACACCAGCTCGTTGTTGTTGGTTTAATATTGGTCGTGTACACAGCCTGGCTTTGATTTACTCTTGGTGTTGTACACCGCCTGGCTGTAGTTGGGTTGATGTCATTCTTGTACACCGCCTGGCTGTAGTTGGGTTGATGTCATTCTTGTAAACCAGTTGGCTGTAGTTGTGTTGATGTCATTCTTGTACACCGCCTGGCTGTAGTTGGGTTGATGTACACCGCCTAGCTGTATTTGGGTTGATGCCATTCTTGTACACCACCTTGCTATATTTGGGTTTATGACAATCTTGTACACCACCTTTCTGTATTTGTGTTGATGCCACAGTTGCTGGCTGTGATTGTGTTAACTTGTCTGTTTACATTTGAAAGAAACCTTCTATTTGGTTGGGTTGGATTTTAAGTTTGTTGAACTAACCGCTCGTGAAGCTCTAGTCTACCAACTACTCTTGCATATTGCACCTTATTTTTTATTTTAGCCATTCAATTTATTTACGCTATGTTGAACTTCATTTTTACGGGAGCAATATTTTTGCCGCATATGATTGTAAACGTGTAAAATTATTGCAATTATGCAATGACTTAAACATTTCCCATCTCCAATCACGACTATAACAACAACAAAAAATAAATAAACCTAACGTTGGTGGATTTCTTGAGTTTCTTGAATAAAGCCAAACACGACTTGCTGAGCTTTGTGTCTGCACTGTTCCTGGGATTACTCTCTCGGGGGCTAAAAGGGTTTTTGACACAAAGCGGTTTGGTTGACTTTAAAGATTTGGGTTGGTACAAGTAAATTTTAGTGGAATAAACTTGTCTCAACTGTTCATTTTTTTTGTTCCTCTTTTTGACAATTGTAGTTTCCTTTGTATAGAATTAGGAATAAGATTAAGAAATTAAGTACATGCGGAAGTTGTCATTTGCTCATGATTTTATTTTATTTTGCTCCTTTGAAATCGATGCACGATTATGAAATACTTAACGAATCGAATCTGCTTTGTTTACATTCTTAAAAAGCTCCTCTGTGAAACCTGCTCTTGGAAAAATGGTGTACAATTTTAATAAAGCTTTGCAAAATTTCCCCCCCCCCCCAGTTTACAAGTGTAAATAGACTTAAAAATAGTAGTTAAAAAAGGACACAATTAATTTGTGTGATGCACAAACCGATGTTCATCATATAATGTATTTGTGAGCATATTATCATTGTTGTGTTACTAGTTACTTACGACTACTGTTAACAGTATATTACTATGTCCAAATGAAGGTCGCTTTTTTGTCTCTCCTTTTAATTATTATACCTTATTTTGAATGGACTTCTTACAATGTCTTTCAAAATTTTTGTTGATTAGCTTCCAACTCATCTCAAGCTTTAAAAGACAATACTATGTGACTGTTTTAGGCTCCTGACCTTGAGATCGGCACTACATTACGTAAAGTACGGACAACTTTGATCCTCATGATAGACACAATTTTAGACGATGCGATAGTTCCTTGTATTGTCGACAGACAATTGCCGTGCTCCTTGCTGCTACTTGTTGTTCACCACCCCACCCCATTGCAATTTTTGACGCCTTGGGACGTAAGACGGGTGTGAGGGGTGTGTGTGGAGGGGTGGGGGTGCCCTGGAAATCAACAGGAAAGACGATGCGCCTGATTGTAATCAATGTCACCCATTTACCTTTACATCCCCGTGCTCCCCCCACCACCGCGTTGTTACGTCATGTGATATCCTGTCTGGTTTAAACAAGCCTGGTTTTTATGGCTGCTCTAATGTAGCTAAGATTTTTTTCATTGCTCTGTGAAGTGATCTGATGTTCTGAAATAAAACTTGAGCTGAAAATATTCCGACTTTAATCCACTGCTGTAAAATAGCCAACGTTGTTTTGACCCTTTTTAAATAAATGAATATATTAATGAAGCCCAAGAAATTCATAATGACAATAATGACCGATGTTGCCGCGCAATGATTTATAAAAGAAAATGTGTTATTACTAAGGACGCTGGTATTGTTGCGAAAAACTATTTTTTAGACACGTCTGTATTTAGAAACCTCGACAAATAAGATACATACATCTTCATTTATTCTAACATTACTAACATCTTCAATTAGATACATCTTCATTTATTCTCCTAGAAAAATTGTCATAGTTCAAATATCTGAACGTAGACATATTTTCAAATATTCCCATATGTAAATTCAGACAAAATTTCATGTATCATTAAATGAAGATGTGTCTAAATGAAAGCTGTGTTAAATTAAGAATTGTCTCACTTTGAATTAGTCCATAAATAAAAATAAGTGAATCAATGACACATTTTCAATTTGAAAACATCCACGTCCATTCCAGACTCTGATCCATCTTCAATTAATCACACGGTTAGCACAATCTTTGTTTAGAGTCATCAAACATTTATGAAAACTTGAAATAAAGAAAAAGCTAATGGAAGCTCCTCGTAGAGAATAACAATTTGAATTTGATCACCTCACAGAACTGCCACTTTGAACTGTTTATAATTACCAGCTGCGCGTGCGCGTGCTTGTGCGTTTGTGTGTGTATGTGTACGCGCATGCGTGTTTGTATTGCCATTTCTGTAATTTCATTTACAGCTGTCTTAATTCAATCGAGTTGTGCCATAGGCAGAGTGACGCGTGTTCGGCCAGTTACAAAAAAAAAACATCGCCTATAAATACCGTGGCACAAAACAGTTTCTGCCAGGAGAGCGCAGCGTTGGAACTAATTCCCTGACGTCTTGAAAATGCACTGAAATAAATCCGCGGGCTCAGAAAGCTTTTCCATTATCGCTCTTCAAACCGTTTTTCCCTCGTCAGCCGATCAATGAAATTGTTGGATCAACCTCACACCTAACCTTTGCTAACCCTTCCCCAAAACCCATACCTGAAACACCCTCTTCCTCCCTACCCCGTGTCTTGTTTCCTACATTATCTCTCTGCTCCTCTATTTTATGGGTCTTAAAACTTATACAAGTCGATGGAGAGAGAGAAAAAAAAAGATACGAATGCCTCCATGATTTGACGTCACGCATATGATATGTGTTAGCAGCTCTAGACAGTAGGAAGAGTTCACAAAATACTTTCAACTTGATTCGAGAAAATCGTCGCAATCAGATCATATAAATCATAAATACTATGATAGCAAGACTTAAAAATAAATTATAACGTCTAACACAAATATGTTTTTGAATTACCATAAGCCCATTTTTCCCCCCTTTTTTATCCTTTATTGTTTTATTAAAGTTAAAATTTGATAAAATCTTAAAATAAATATTTCAGCTAAATCTTAATAGTTTAATGGCGATGGAATTGGCCGAGTTATTGTGAAACATCGGTTAGTCATGACTGTAATAGAATCATTTCAAAACTATGTTCAGGAAATGGAAGAAAAGAAATGTTTTCTCATCTGTCAGATATTCGGGGAATTTATAGCCTGGGGGGGGGGTTGTTGCCATTTCCCTGGAGAGGATGGATTGCTAGACAAGTGATTCTGGAATATCTGTTGATAAAATATTGGTGCTACACGTGGATGAAACTATTGAAACAGGTGGCGGGAGGGTGGGTAAGGGGGTAGATTAAATCTTTGACCGAGTCTTTGAACTGAAGCCCCCCCCCCCACCACACACACATTAGTTTGACGAATTTCTTGTCAGGGACTGATCTCTGTAACTGTTTATACACGTGGTGTGTGGCATAAGGACCGGTGAGTGAAACACCAGGTACAACTGTCATGTCTGTGCTTGAGTGAATCATACGGTAATGTAAAGTTTAACTGACATGAATGTACTTTATTAAAATAAAGAGAATAATGGTGATGAGTGCTTGAGTGAATATGATGTAAAAATGATGATTGTGCTTGAGTGAATATGATGTAAAAGTGATGATGGTGCTTGAGTGAATATGAGGTAAAAATGATGATTGTGCTTGAGTGAATATGAGGTAAAAAGGTGATTGTGCTTGAGTGAATATGATGTAAAAAATGATGATTGTGCTTGAGTGAATATGAGGTAAAAATGATGATTGTGCTTGAGTGAATATGATGTAAAAATGATGATTGTGCTTGAGTGAATATGATGTAAAAATGATGATTGTGCTTAAGTGAATATGAGGTAAAAATGATGATTGTGCTTGAGTGAATATGAGGTAAAAATAATGATTGTGCTTGAGTGAATATGATGTAAAAATGATGAGTATGCTTAAGTGAATATGAGATAAAAAAATAATGATTGCGCTTGAGTGAATATGTAAAAATGATGATGGTGCTTGAGTGAATATGATGTAAAAATGATGATTGTTCTTGAGTGAATATGATGTAAAAATGATGATTGTGCTTGAGTGAATATGATGTAAAAATGATGATTGTGCTCGAGTGAATATGATGTAAAAATGATGATTGTGCTTGAGTGAATATGAGGTAAAAATAATTTTTGCGCTTTAGTGAATATGAGGTAAAAATGATGATTATGCTTCAGTGAACATGATGTAAAAATAATGAGTGTGCTTGAGTGAATATGCGGTAAACTAATGATTGCGCTTGAGTGAATATGTAAAAATGATGATAGTGCTTGAGAGAATATGAGGTACAGCCGTGGAACGAAATGACTCTGTAGTGCCCATATTATTGACGCTTAGAACCATTAGCCGCCTATATAATGGGAATCTATACTGGTTTATAGACTTGGTTTATTGTTAAATCGATACTATCTATGTTTGGTAATAAAGTTAAGTCTCATGAGCTCTGCTATAATAAAAAAAATATATTTCCCTTAACTTTCTAATAGAGTTATAGTTCCTTTAACTGTCCATTTTAAGAACAGTTTTTATTATGGAAACATTTGGGACAAATTTCCCTGTATAATCCCTTTACTAAACACAAA
Source organism: Radix auricularia (assembly GCA_002072015.1). Lineage (NCBI taxonomy): Eukaryota > Metazoa > Mollusca > Gastropoda > Lymnaeidae > Radix > Radix auricularia. The sequence goes on along the minus strand of MUZC01000402.1, from coordinate 143,361 downwards.
CCATTTTTTAAAAAATGGTTCAAGTTCAGTGAAACTGTCCAATCTGTAGTATATCTAAAACTGTCCAATCTGTAGTATATCTAAAACTGTCCAATCTGTAGTATATCTAAAACTGTCCAATCTGTAGTCTATCTAAAACTGTCCAATCTGTATTTTATCTAAAACTGTCCAATCTGTAGTCTATCTAAAACTGTCCAATTTGAAGTCTATCTAAAACTGCAAAGTATATCTGAATCCATGGAAAACAAAATGAAGAAGTCAAGTTTTTAAATTTTTTAGAGATTGCTCGTTCTAAAGGCTGGCGTAGTTGGGTTATTTCTTTCTCTTGAGTTATTGATATCATGAACTATCGATCTGTTTGATCGACTAGGACGTGCGCATCGTGTTGTTTAAATAGCTGTCTTACTGTTGAATGAAATTGAAAAAAACTCTAAGGTATGGGAGAATGGAAGATTGTCAAAGTATGTGTGTAACATTGCTGGGGCTCAGCACTGCACTGCATGGGTGTGTGTGGTGGTGGGGCTGAATATTAGCGCTTAGCCTGTCAAATATTTCAGAGAATTCCTTTCGGCTTAACTAAGTAAGGAATCCAGGCTTTAGGACAAGAACTGATTTTTCTTGATGTTATATTAAGGTGTGGTCAAGAATAAAACTTAGGCACTATAGCAGGTTTTCTTACTTAAAAGGCTATTCATGCTATGGACTAACAATGCTATGTAAACAATTGCATGTGTGAAAATTCTAGGAGTGCTATGTAAATAAATCCTGTTGTGAGATTGAAACAAAAATGAGTTTGTATTATAAATTCAAGTGTATATATTCTATATGTAAGAGATAAAATTGAACAACTCGCGTGATCTCAATGTATCGATATACTTGAAGTTGAAGAATGAATTCATTTTTTAAACTTAGTCTATCGACAAATTCGTTGATATCTTAATGTCAAGGAGATAACGTTGGTATTTATTGAACAATTCATTTCATTGTTTTATTTAACATCATCGAAATTCAACAAATTTTCACCGTAACAAATCGGTCGTCCTAGACTTATTTTACTATAAAATAACCTATGATTATGAGAACGTGACTGCGCTAAATAAAATAAACAAAATAACAAAAGAGCTTTTAGTATTTTCTTATATTTTTCTTGCACAACACAGCAAAAGGAACAGCTCATCAAAGAAAACTTGGAAAATTAAAATTATACAAAATTATTCAAGGTATCATAGGTATATTTAACATTGATAATGACGTGTTATGCTGAAGGGTATAACATTACCAAAACTGATACTCGCTATATCCTATAAATCACCGTTCTGTTATTTTTGTCAGCTTTTTCAATGTCTTACTGTTACAGATAACCACTTGTTTTTATTAGACAGGCGACAACATAATATTGTAAATGCTCATCCTCATCTAAGAGTTTGGGGCATTTTGCGCTGCACATCTTGTCTCATTACGTGGCACATTGGTTGCAGAGCTTTGGTTCAAATACTTGTTGGTTCTGGTGGTGTTGTTTTAATCTGATGGAATCATATACAGTAATTAAATACTGGCAAGGAAATAGTAAAACCCATTAGAGAACGTGTAGTGATGTTCCATAAATTAATGATATCCTAATTATTTTGTTTAAAGTTATTTTAAACGTCAGAGAATCTTTTTAGGGCCGAAGCTGTCAACATTTTTTTCGATTCTCCTGTGGATTTCCCTTTGATATTTTATCCCATTTACCGTCCCCACCCGGGCCATTGCCCTCAGCACGCTGCTATTAGCACAACAATAGCGGGGTTTTCCACGGGTTTCCCAATTCTATATTTACACCGATGACAAAGATATAATAATTAATGTCATTAGCCCTACTATCTATTCATTAACTAATTTCATCGAGGCTATTATTTGTATCATTGTAAGGAGACTCGTATGGCCTCGTTTTACTTTTTAACATAACCATATTTAAGCATGTTAGACACGCGAGAATATGCCCTAATACCGTAACTGTGGTGAGTCAACTCTGACGTATTCCCACCGACCTCCCTCATCAATCACACAAATACGCAGCGTCGTCAAATCGATAGTTAAGCCTGACTGGCAAGAAGTAAGGGCTTTTTTTTTATCAATGAGGTTATCTAGCTGAGTGCAGTATTTACTTCAAGGTTTAGTGAAACTTTTCAATGGCTTCGTCTTATTCTCACGGCCTGAAACTGACTTGTAGATTTCTCTCATTGATAGTATGACACTAAAAGCCTCGGGCTGCCATCTGTCATGATGTGAGGAGACTTTCTAATACTGATGTTATTAGGAATACTGACATCAAGGCGGTGCGTTATTGCTTACGTTGCTACTAACAGCTTTGGATTGTGCTTCAGTTCAGTGTTAGAGGAACGCGAAGAAGAGTGTTCATTGATAAAGCATATTTCAAGTAAGCCTTCAATGGCTGCACAGGTCTAGTACTTTCTAAAATGACCTCCCACAGGTATTTCTTCAATTGAATATATGTAACGTCCTATGTTTGCACTTGTGCCTATTCAGGGTGGTTCCCTTCTTTAGTTCTCAAACCTTTCTGATGTGACTCCCGATGTTAAAACATTATGAAATTCACCTTGTAACATTTGGACTCGTCCGTGACCTCGCGTTTGTCTACATCCGCAGGACCTGGGCTAACACAAGCTGACATGACTTGTCAAATTAAGACCCGTGCGTCACATGGAGACTTTCCTGATCGATCTAGTTACTTTCAGCCATTCAAGGTGCCGTGTTTACATTAGTTGTGTTATTAGTGATGAGTTCCGAACTAAAACTTTGGAGTTTCGAACATTGTCTCTGTGTGCGTGCGAGCTCTAGACAAATGATAAGAACAATTGAGTTAGGTACAGTATAGGCGGGAAAACAATTAACACTCGTGACCGTGTTTATAAATATGAATTTATCCGAAATTTGTTACATGTTTATAGTAGGGCTGCGGAAATTAGCGATTAATTTCCCGATTAATGTGTAAAAATATACTGATTAAAATTATTTTAATCGACAAAATAGCGATTAAAATTAATGAAAATATTTGAAACATTTTTTCGATTTATTAATAAATAATTGATTATTAATAATTAATAATTGTTTGTTCTCTTACGTTCAACTTCTCTATTTAAAAAAATAATTTTAAAGCGTAAACTTTAAAATAAGCAGTTTTTATAAGGAAAATTATATAATTTTTTTTACTTAATTGACAATAACAAAATTTAAATTCTTTGACATTAAATTGAACTACTTATTTTAAATATATCTCCTATAAATATTTTTTAAAAAATACATATCTAAGTTATGGGGCATTTTATGAAATTTTCAGTTTAATAACGTTATACATATTATTTTCAGCTTTAATAAAAATTATCGGTTAATCACTCGGTAATATTTCAAAAGTTAACGATTAAATTTAAATTAATCGATAACAGCCCTAGTTTATAGTATTATATATAGGCTAACCCTCATTTGTTCGAGGCATACAAGTCAATACATATGTTCAAATTGTTGATTTAAGTAGAAAATACGCATAATTTGTAGAGACCGCTCCTTCCCTCATACTTTAAGTTAACTGTGCTGTCACCATCTTATAAGACCCGTACCCCAGGGACGTATATTACCATGTGTTTAACTATCACCATCTTATGAGACCCGTACGTCCGTGACGTATGTTACGACGCGTTTTAACTATCACGATCTTGTGAGACCCGTATCTCAGAGACGTATGTTAGCATGTGTTAAACTATTAACATCTTTTGAGACCCGTACGTCCAGGACGTATGTTACGACGCGTTTTAACTATCACCATCTTATAAGAACTATCGCCATCTTATGAGACCCGTATCTCATTGACGTATGTTACCATGTGTTTAACTATCACCATCTTATAAGACCCGTACCTCAGGGACGTATGTAACCATGTGTCTTCTGTACTTGGATGTGCTCCGGTATTGATTGGCTCTCGTGTGAGCGGGATTTCTGTGTCCCCCTATCAACCTGGTGACCGTGGAAATACCGGTGAGTTGCCTGGATGGCTCACCACACTCAGACCACTACCGAGACTGTAAGAAGTCAATGTGAGGAATGGACGCTTTTCTTTGGATGTCACGGTGATAGGATTTGTTTCCAGTGAATTAGTCGTGTTTTTCATCCTATTGAATTGGTTGGAACAGTGCCGTGGTCAGCTTTTAATAAATGTACAGAGAAGTGAATAGAGGAAAAACATTTGAACTTTAGGAAAAGTGTTGTGTATGCTCTCGTGTTTATTTTGTGTTTTAATCGCCTGACAGTTAATTAAAATGGTGGGTCACGGTCATGGTGCCCTATTCCCGGCAGGAAGGAGGAATTTGTTTACCTTTCGGAGTAAGGCGACATACCTTGAGAGTTACTGCCCCCTCCACGCCCAGCTGATGAATCTTCTGTTTTCAAAGCTCAGAAACTTGGCTTGCCTCTGTCAAGTGGAGATGGCTGCATCGTTAAGAATCTCACTAAATAGTGTTTAGATTAAAGAAAGCCACCTGAGAAGTTTTTAGGTTTCTGAGGGGTTCAGCGGTTCTCGAATATTTCCGCCGACATCTTATTTTCACTATAACACTTTTCTCAAACTCACTGTAAAAAAATAAACACAAAATACTTCGAAAGTAAAATACTGTTATCTAGATTACGTCATAATTAAGAACACGGTCGAATAATCAATTTTCAGGACTGCTAAGATTTCTCTTCCGTAAACACGCAAGATTTTCTTAGAATATTAGACTTCCAGATAATAAAAGATACCCCAAGAAATTCCGAGTACTCAAATTGACCAATGTTTTCTCGTTGTTTTAAATATATATTTTTAGAGGTCTCAGATTATCACTTACTGTTGTCGCTTCGTGATGGAACTGTAAAGCATGGTTAAATGCATCGAGTTAATTAGTTTAAAATCCATAGTGCATGATTGCTCGCTATTTATAGTAACGGACACATATATGCAGATGCAAAATGTCATTTATTGAATATGATAAATTACTGAAAAGGATATGAAATAATGTTCACTTAAAATCTTTACTGAATAACTTAACTGAATATTAAAAAATTATATTTAATTTTATTTTGTTTGACTTTTGATTTACAAGCATAATCTAATTTTTGTGATATGAAGCAGCCAGGCAGTTAATACATCAATCTCTCAACTGACCTTAATATTGTAAAGTATTATGACACATGAAATTATAAACTATAAAAACGCCTTTTCAATTAAAAAAAAAAACTAGTTTAATTCAATTTATAATAAAATGTTTAATTAATATTTTCTCGGAAAACCATGGGATTGGTAAAACTCTGTGCAAAAGAATCTTGGAACTGATAAACCTTACTGGACCATTTACTGTAATGAGTTGCTGATTTTTTGCCTATAGAACCGCTGAGTAGTATTCATTGAATGGCAGTCAGCCATAATATGTTTGTTGAAGCTTGGGCTTTGTTGGAAGCTGGCGTTTTGTTTGAAAAGATGATAGCGAGGACACTTGAAACATATCAAATGTCATCTTGACCTATAGTCACGTGAGCAACACCATAGCCGATCAATTGTCAATTGAAAGTTGGGAGTGAGTGACTGAAAAAGCAGCCCAGCACACAGTTGAATATTAAATTTAAAAAAAAACAACATCAAATGAGAACCAACTCAATAATATTGATTGTCGTTTTGTGACGGATTGTTTCGTTCGGTAGGAAGATACATTTTGTGATTAGTGAACGATGGACAGACATCGACGGATCGCTCTGTGCGTTTGTCGATTTTAGTCAAGATGATTTCCTTAGTGACTTATTTGATTTTTTTTTCGCGAGGTGTCACATTTTTTAGTTTTGTGCCATCTTTATCTAGAGTTTGAATTTTTAATAACATTGGATTTTACGTTCTATTTGAAAAGACGAGTTTTAAATTCCTTGTTTAATTTTAGAATAAACCTTAATTCACGTGTCTGTATCGTCTCGCACTTCTTATGTCATTAGATATAATGTATGTCAAAAATGTTTTACCGTTCATATGATATTTCACATTATATAAGCCATAATCTCGTCATTCCTCCACTAAAGCAATAATTCCAAATAGTAATAGAGAAAATGTGTTAAATTTAAATTTTGACACTTAAAAAAAACAATCAGAAGGAATCTTGTTTTGACTAAATTTCCCTCATGCTTCCCGAGTCTTGGGTGCACCACACCACAGTCACGTCTTTATCAACTTGGTGACAATAGTTCAATGATACTTCCACTCTTACTCTCGTCCTTGTTTCAACGACGCTAAGAGGAATGTCTGCACACAATGAGGCCATCAAACTGTCAGTTAAACCAACACCAAATGGGCGCTGAAGGTCCCTGATAGGCACTTAACTGTGGGTTGAATGGCACAGGTCTGGCAGTCGACTGTACAGATAAGACATTAAATATTCACCCCTGTCTCTGGAAGAGAAATGATTCGCAGGGCCAGCAGTTGGCGGGATTTAGGACCTGATGTGGACGCTGCTAGCTCGTTTGTAGCTCCACCGAGCCCCACCTGGGGAGGCGCCTATGGTCCGCCTGATCTTCCAGGTGACACCAAAAAAGATGTTGGGTAAGTTTTAAAATTGGATACTTTCCGTGTATTTATATTTAATGGTATGTGTTGTGACGAAGCCCAAGTGAATGAATTGTTTGCTATTGCTAAGTATATTTAAACACAGCACGCTAAAAATACAAAGTAACATAAAATGTTTGATTTAAAAAATGTAAACTGCGCTATTAAAAAGAAAGGAAATAAAATGAGTACTCTCAACTTACAGTCGATAGTAAATCCAACATAGGAATATCAAACACTCACTCATAGAAATGTTTTTACATTTTAAAAAAGAATCTCTCTAAAAATCTCTCTGAATCCAAATGTAATCTGTTATTTAAGTTAAAGTCTTTCGAATTTGAAATTTATGATAGTTTCCTACTTAGGTGAGAGAACGAGTTTTCTTCCCATTTGAAATGCTAAAGTTCAAATGTCGCTATTAGACCCATTCACGAACTTGTTAGATCTTAATAAAGATCAACGACCGTATGTAAACACGGACTACTAGGACTGGAGTCATATGTTTCCACCCCTTACGAATTTCTTCTAAGTGGAAGATACGATAAATATAACCATTTAATATTTAGTTATTTTATAGTGTATTTTAAAAAAAAATCATATGGAAATCCTTCATAAAACGATTAACTTGATTTTTTTTTTAAATTGAGAAAATATTTAATATCCAATATATTCTTATTGCTCCAAATTTGTTGACTTTTGTTTAAAATATTCACTGGTCTGGAGGTAGGCTTGACAGTCACTTATTTGATGCCATTAGCTGATATTGGAAATTAGATCTAAAAACCACTAAAGGTTTTAAAGTTAGCGGCACAAACAACACTTTGCTGACTAATTCACGACAGGAAATGATAGGCTTCGGAAGCGCATTATCACTTGTCGTCCACGTCTAGCAAATAACATGTTCCACCAAAACAGCTTTTACAAATAACAATCTTTCTTTATTTTAATGCTTTTTGTAATTTCCATTCACATTTGTTATTCTGCTTAGAACGTGTATTTTAGTGGTAATTTCGCTGTTATATTTAATTTGTATTATTGTAAATGACAAATAATAAAAGCGAGTCAATTATTCTCGTAATCATTGCCATTTGGTTGTTGAAATAATGGTGTTTAGAAATTCGGTGGCATTGTCTACGATTTTTGGCAGCTACTGGAGTTATCCCCTGCTTGTCGTCTAAAATACGCTAGGCCAGTTTTTATGAGGGAGGGTAAGGTTTGAGGTGGGGTGGGGGTGGGAGGGGGTGATGATGAGCTCATTTAAGTTGTCGGCAGAAAATGTTCATCCAATCATGACACACAGAGATATGAGGGCACCTTCACTTGTCAGCAATACCAACTTTGTCAAATGGTTTTCTGAAGTTTTGTTCAACGTCTAGGCAGGCTCGAAAGCATCAACCATAGGAATATGTTCAGATGAGTAATTGTAGGGCAAGTTTGAGAATATCCTAGCAGTATCACCCCTCCCCAAATTTGTGTTAAAAGCTAAGAGCAAAGGCGTCGTGTGTGAAACCTTAAAATATTTCGTTTTCTGCTAACCTCCATTTCTTTATTCTGGAAAGGTATCAAACACAGAGATTTTTGTAGGTTTACTGTTTCCAAAATAACATGCTAGTCCCGGGAGGTTGGCAGCGGCGTAGCGTGGTTATGTGCCGCCCGGGGCAGAACCAAACTTTGCCCCCCCCCCCCGAAAAATATGTTAACGTTGTAAAGTAAAGATAGTTTTTTTTAGAAAGTAATAAGTAATAATGACACTGTAATAGAGATGAAAAGAAAAGCTTCATTTCTTAAATAAAAAAATAATTAAAATTTTCGGTTTTTCCTGATTGCACCCTCTTTTGCGTATCAATATTTTTAACCTTGCCATGCTCAATAACCAAAATTGAAATAGCAATAGATTAGAAAATTTTGGCGTAATCGTTGTTGCTTATAATTAATTTTTCATTAGCTTAATTTTAGAGAAGATATTTTAAGACCTTGCATTACTTAAGACTATTGTAAGCAATGTTCAAATTAATTAATTATTTTAGCCAAGGTATCTTGGAGCCTTAAAATCTTAAACTTTATTATCAAGTGGTCTTTATGTCATTAATTCTTCTTTTTTTACGGTGGCATAAAATATGCTTTACTTGGCAATTTCATTTGAATACTCTAATTCAAAGGCAACAGATCTCCTGGTGTACGAAAATTGTATACATTTTCTAAATTCTACATACCTGCCATATCTGACATGAATTTCCACAGTAATCCCATCTTATGAATAATAGAACTTTCATCTCAACTGTTTTTCTAAATAACATGGATTTATATTTTGGATCATCAAATATTTGCTCTCTGGCACTTTGGCTTGAAGATTCGATTAAAAGGATGGTGTACATAGTACATACAATTTTATCAAATGTCAAAGCATCCTATAATTTCTCCGTGAGCATCTTCTCCTTAGCATTTTTTCTAGCACTATACATTTCTTGCATCTTTGACATAGATTCGAACATAAAAAGATTTTATTATGACTAGCAAAGTTCCTGCGTCTGTTGGTCTGGTGAGCTTTTTCTTTCTGCCTCTGTCAGTTTTTCTATAGTTTTCAAAATAATCTCCAAATTGCTCTATGGTATATTTATTATTTTGTATTCCGAAGCCTTGCTTGTAAAGTAATTAGATATCCCAAACGGTGTATGAGCATGAATAAGAATCCGTAACGACGTTCTAGAGTACTAAAATAGATCATTCGTTTCAGTTGGATTATCATGTAAACAGATTCGATTTAATGAACTATTTGAGCAAGATTTGAGAGTGAGATTTTATGTTATTTCATCTTTCTTAAACGACTGTATACATTCCAGACATAAAGAAGAAGTATTAACGCATGAAGATCCCCTGCATTCCATTATTTTAAGATCGTCATTTATTAGAAAGCATTTCAGAAATATAAGCAGATTCACTTTTACGTCAATGAAATATTTAAAAGATTATACAATGTCTACATTATCTACATGTCTTTATTTTCAATCGATTATTACATATATCCCATAACTGGACTTGTATGGTGATAATGTTAAATATGGGAAGAGCTATTGAATACAATAGAACTATATGGATTATCTTGTTCCTGAAAAAGGATGATTTTTCACAATATATATCTCTAAAATTGCTATGAGCTCAGTTTGAATTTTATGACACTTTTTAAAACGTTTTTTTCCCCATAAAATGTTTTGGGAGTGCTCGATCGTAATTGGCAAGCAAATGCATTAGTCCCGGAATATTGCCTTTATTTGTAACAGTATTGGCCTCTCTGGGGCCGAAAAAAACAACTTTTGCAAGGCATTAACAATGTCCAAAACTTTAACAAAAACGTCATGCCACTTTGTTTTTTTTTCTTTTACAGCTTATTGTTGTTCTTTGTCAATTCTATTTAAACAATTTCTGATCCTTTCCAGTTTTAGATATATGCGTTCAAAGTTTTAATTTTATTAAAAATAAACAATTTTGTCCATTATTTTTGTTGATGCTTCAAATCAAGAGACATTAAAATAATGTTTGGTAGAATAAACCATGTAAGTACACCAACAAAATTTTCCAGTAGTTAGTTTAAGTTAAAATTAAATTCGAATCAATTATGTATTCCAGAACGATATAGTCATATTCGTTCACTAATTCAAGCCTTTTATTTTCCACTTCATTAGCAGTAGCATCAAAGGACTTAAGATTCATAAGGGAGTTTGAAGTTCTGGCATTAGAAACGTTGACGTATATAATATAGTTTCTTTATGTCTTTGACTTTTTAACCTTTGCTCTATTTTATTTTATTAAACTTTATTTTAACACTTTCCAGTTTTCAAGCTAATTAACGAGAAATTAGCCGCCTTCCCCCCTTTACACACAATGTGCCGCTCCGAGCTTTGCTCATGTTTCTTGTACACAAAATTTTGATTGTACAATAGGAGCTGCTGTCAAATTTTAAGAATCGTTTAAGTTACCACTACTTCAGTGTTACATTATCATACTACTTAAGTACTTTTCAGTACAGCAGCATTAGTATCGGAATAATTTATATCCAATAAGGAGTTTCAAGTTTTGATGTTTGAAAAGTTTACATGCCTTAGGATAGTTCTTTTATTTCTGTTATTAATTTCTTATTTATTTTCTTCTATTTCGATAAAAAGCTCGACTTTCTTTTAATTTTTTTCTTAGACACTAATTAACGACCAGGAATTGTCCGCCCCTGACAAATTGCCGCCCGGGGCATTTGCCCCCCCCCCCTTCGCTACGCCACTGGAGGTTGGTCTAGAGTCGAGATTTTGATGAAGTATTTATTGAAATTATAACTTTTGTTTAAAATAAAATTTAAAACAATGACTTGGATGAACATGATGATATTTTATGACTGTATTCATGTCCCAATGTTTGTAAGTAGCAACCAAAAATCCCAACAAGTACAAGCTCTAATTTCTAGCCGGACCCCCCCCCCTGAATGGAAACCTGAAAAATAATTTGGAGCCCCTTTGTTTCTTATATATCAAGGCTGTAACTGCCTCTAAACATCAATTATCAATGGATTTTTAAAATATTGTAACGTCGTTAAAAATGCTATTTTAAAAAAAAGCATTATCGGGACGGATCGTTAATTTTTGATGTTATAAATGACCTTTTTAAAGAATTTGCTGACTAATGACCGTTGAATAATAATGGATGTCATCACCACATTTGCTAGCGATGGATGTCATCACCACATTTGCTAGCGATGGATGTCATCACCACATTGCCTAGTGATGGATGTCATCACAACATTTGCCAGTGATGGATGTCATCACCACATTGGCTAGTGATGGATGTCATCACAACATTTGCCAGTGATGGATGTCATCACAACATTTGCCAGTGATGGATGTCATCACCACATTTGCCAGTGATGGATGTCATCACCACATTGGCTATTGATGGATGTCATCACCACATTTGCTAGTGATGGATGTCATCACCACATTGGCTAGTGATGGATGTCATCACCACATTGGCTAGTGATGGATGTCATCACCACATTGGCTAGTGATGGATGTAATCACTACATTTGCTAGTTATGGATGTCATCACCATATTGGCTAGTGATGGATGTCATCACCTTAAAGGCTAGTTTTGAATGTCACCAAGCTTGAGACGAACCTCAGTCCATCAGTCTTGTGTTAAATTTGTTTCCTTTAATAGTAATAAACAAAAATCTTTTAATCTAAAAGGGGCATTTTATAGTTATGATCTCATTATTATATCAAAGTAACTTAATGACTAATTTCCCCAATGTTACAGCAGGGTCTAAGTTAACGTTAACCAATCCATTAATAGATATTACAAGCCCCCCCCCCCCCAAGCTCAACACGCCTACACCTAACGTGAAGGTTGCAGGTCTGATATTTCACTTATAACCAGCTGCACGACATCCGTCAGCTCTTGGTAGTTTTTTCCCCTTACCTGATAGTTATGGCACCATATCATTCTCTGATGCTTGGGATATCTCTCTCTCTCTCTGTGTCTCTCTCTATCTATATCTTTCTCTATACCTCTCTCTCTCTCTCTCTCTCTGTGTGTGTTTCTATCTATCTATGTCCATCTCTCTTTGTGTGTGTCTCTCTCTTTCTCTCTCTCTCTGTGTTTCTATCTATCTATATATATCTCTCTTTGTCTCTCTCTCTCTCTCTATATATATATATATATATATCTTTCTCTATCCCTCTTTCTCTCTCTCTTTCTCTCTCGCTAAACCATGTAACAGGTGCTGTAACACGGTGTCAAGAATATCGTTGTCAGAGGTGTAACCTTGGAGTGCCCTTCAAAAATCCAGGTAGGGACAGTGCAATTTACTTTGATTGTCTCTTTCATCTCCAAAAGTGTTTACCGTGATGCGTCATTATTTTCTAATGTAAGAGTTTAGTAAACAGGTCATATTTCGTTATATAGTTTGAAAAATGAAGAGATATGTATTATATTTTACTCTGCTGAAAATTATTGTGTCCAGCTTTGAAAATAAACTCGTCCGATAAAACTTTTTCCTTCAGCTTGAATATCTTTATGAGCCGCCATATACAAACCTTATATTTATTTATGTATGCGCAATAGTTATCCTTGTTTGGCGACCACATTTCTATAATATGTAGTTAAACATATCCTACATGTAACACAGATCAGCCCCAGTAACTAAACATATCCTACATATAACACAGATCAGCCCCAGTAACTAAACATATCCTACATATAACACCGATCAGCCCCAGTAACTAAACATATCCTACATATAACACATATCAGCCCCCGAACTAAACATATCCTACATATAATACAGATCTGCCCCAGTAACTAAAATATCCTACATACAATACAGATCAGCCCAGTAAGTAAACATATCCTACATATAACACATATCAGTCCAGTAACTAAACATATCCTACATATAACACAGATCAGCCCCCGAACTAAACATACCCTACATATAATACAGATCAGCTAATTAACTAAACATATCCTACATACAATACAGATCAGCTAAGTAACTAAACATTTCCTACATATAACACAAATGAGACCAGCAGCTAAACATATCCTACATATAACACGGATCAGCTTCAGTAACTAAACATATCCTATGCTTTACATGGACTAGCCCAGTAACTAAACATGTCCTACATTTATCATGGACCAGCCCAGTAACTAAACATATCCTACATTTAACATGGACCAGCCCAGTAACTAAACATATCCTACATTTAACATGAACCAGTCCCAGTAACTAAACATATCCTACAATTAACATGGACCAGCCCAGTAACTAAACATATCCTACATTTATCATGGACCAGCCCAGTAACTAAACATATCCTACATTTAACATGGACCAGCCCAAAACCTCTCGCTTCTCCCAGAAAAAAAGATCGAATTAACGACGTTAGGCCTTGGAGATGACAACATTTAGGTCCTAGCTTGCTCAACATATTCATGTGTCGTGGTAATGGATCAGTCACAAGGCTTAAATATAGCACATAAAGTGACATGAGATTTCGGGAGTCAACGGTGCTCTCGTCATAGTGGAGTGATGGCTTTAATTGACTTAATATCAAAGGAAAAAGTATTTTATTTTAATACCAGTGCATCCCTCCCGCACACCCACCCACCCCTCACACATACAGACACAATTGAGAAGAAGGAAGAAAACAACCAACTCCGAAGAGATAACTCGACAGAGCAAAAGTTTGGGTTGAAGTGATTTTGATGGCAGTTGTAAATCTCAAAGTTTAAAAAAAATATTTACATATATACATGTGTTAAATTGCAAAAGCCTTTGGATTCACAACACTGTGACCGTTCGTCGTGTGACCAGCTACTGCCGTAAGGGCTGGTCTTATCTCTTCAAAATTGTTCTTAGGGCAATTTTCTTGCCATCTTGCGGTAAGGTCCTACTTCCGGTTGTCTGCTTGCTTCTTGACTCTTTAGAAAGATTCTCAACTTCGTAACGAAACAAAAAGTTGTTTTTATGTGTGTGTGTTTGCACTTGTTTAAAGTTGCCGTTCGCGTGCTCTCGCGTGTTTTTTCTTTGTACCCAGCGTTGTCACTGTCCCGGCCCGTCCCCCCCCCCCCCCCCCCGTCCCCTCTTCTATTGCTGCCCTCAGTGCGAATATCCTCCCTGTTAACCAGCGTTGTTTGCCCAGAGATGTGCCAGTTTGTCAAGTCAAATACGGCCTCAGTATCCTCCTGTCCACGACGTTCAGTGGATGGTCCCATGGCTTAACATGGACATCTCGGTACACGTCAAGTGGATTTCAAGTACTTTCAGCATTTTCCTTTCAACTTACTTGCTTCCCTAGTTTACCACGTCCCGACCAACAAATCTACTCGTGTCAATACAACTATAACAAGTCTTGATCAATGCCAATACACCTTAATTGTTAACACTGTAACAAGCCAGACGATAATGGAATTTCTAAGGTTTGCGCTTTTAATTTATTTGAATATTATATTACATCTGCCAAGGTTATCTGTACCTATACATATATATCTTTCACTGTCATTATAAGGCAGGTAATATTTAAACAACCTTGACAGAATGTGTTTACATCCCTCTTGGAGTGAACGAGTCAACCGAAGGGTTCTCACGTTCAAGCTGTTGGTCCCACTAAAAGTAACAAGACCACAACTTCGCGCCACAAGACGAACATGGTGCCGCGTATTTTTATCTCTCGCTTACCCCCGCCGCGGACCATGTGTGTATCGAGTCAGTAACCTCCGTTAGGTGGGGCTGGCCCGAGTGAGCAGGTTCATGTGGAGCGATGAAGTGCCAGTAGCTTTCAAACAACCAGTCTAGTGATTTCGTGCATCTAATTGTTGGCGTGCTCTGTAGTGTCTCAGGTTCAACGTAAGAGTTCTACTACCTTACTCCATACGAGTGTCGTAGCACCCATATGTAGACAAGCGTAGCGAGGATAAATAGCCCCGTTAGTAAGACTTATTGCTTCTTGTTAAAATACTTTTACAAGTTAAATATTTACTGTTGTTAAAGATGCCGATTTTAACTGGAAGCCTGGATATCTTGTACTGGATACCATAACCTGGATGCAACACATAACGTCAGTCATTAGATGCCATGTAAGTACAATCTGTAGGGCAAGAGATGCTTTGGAATTGTATGATATAGTCTTTTATTTTGGTATAGTGTGAACCTGTCGGTTACTTTATGAACACTTTTATTGTCATGGGTTCAAGTGTTTACCTAACAATCCAGTGTAATACAGTAATATGCACCTAAAACAGCGTTGGAAACATTCTGTTATTGGCTGAACACGGCTCACTGAAAATTTCAATCAGCTTCGCCAGTACTTTGGACCTTGATTGACCTTCTTGTCAAATGTCAATTGTTATCTGTAGAAGTAGAAGGCCTTTGAAATTTGGGTACACAAGTCAAGCTGTAATCTTAAAAATACTGTGTATTTTAAAAATAAAATAACTTATATTTTTTAACTGTTCTTCGATTGTTGCGTTTAATTAAAAATAATTACATATAGAGTAAATTACCACTAGAGAAACGCTATGTCGTACGAAACACTATTTCATTAAGCGTTCTCTGTAAGTTTATTTGCTTGTCTAACACAAAAACGAACATGCATAAGTCGAAATAGTCCATTTTTCAATATAATTTCATCGTTTCGTTTTCCGGGAAATACTATTTTGTGAGTAAATTTGTGTCAACATCTTGAACCTTGCGCCTTGTATGTTATCAACTTCCCTAGGAAGAACGATGGTGATATCCGGGTTAAGACTACTTTTCCTGTTTGATTTGGAAAACTCTCTTTTTGGGATTGCATAATCACTTACCAATAGGTCAGTAACCACTCTGTTAAACTTTGCAATGCTTTTTAATAGTAATGTTCTTTTTAAAGTGGTGTTTACGACGAAGTAAGCTTAACGTTGGTTTTTATTTCGTACGAAACGCTTTTATTTCTGCAGAAAAACAAAATAGATATGGGACTAACTCTTGGCCTCTTGAAAATAGTAATGTTTGTTTTGAGGGCATGTTAACGTTGAAGTATATTTGTTTTATTGTATAATATTACTTCGGGGCAAACACTTTTTCATGTAGGAAAAATTAAGGTAAATATCTAAGTCTAGTCTATATCTAGACTCCTAAGTTTTTATTAGGATGAAAATTAAATAGAATATAATTATATTTCAGATTTAAAGCAATGTCTAGCCTAAGAACAAAACAGAGCCCAGATGTAATCAATGCGGCATTGGCTAGTATTAGGGAAAAGCGGCTCTCTATTAGAAAGGCTTCTAAGGACTTTGGCATTCCACTTGCTACTCTTTACCACAAATTGACAGGCAAGCGGCCTGTCATAGCCTATGCAAAGACCCTACTCACGCCTAAAGAGGAGGTCAAATTAGCAAAGAGGAAGAAGAGAAATTTATTAAGTTTCAAGCCTTAGCTGTGGGGCTAATAGAAACGTGCAGTGTAGCAGTAGAAGAACCCCAAAACTG
>MUZC01000402.1:74366-120054 GCA_002072015.1 Radix auricularia | reverse complement strand
TGGTTTCATCAGTGAGAACCAGGCTTCAAGCTGAAAATGACAATTTATTAGAGTTTAATTTTAAAATTTAAATTTACTAGGAGTAGAGAGCAAAATAATTTTTAATTTTTAAAATAAACATATTAATTATAATAAAGTCATTAAAATAATTAATATCATTAGTATTAGTTTTAAATTTACCTCATCCCATGACTTAATATGTTCCTCTTTTTAAACATAGAGTTGCAGGAGTAGTTTGTTTTTCATAACAAGATTTGGCAGTGATGGTCTACTTCTAACATTTCCTCTAGCCAGAAAAGTCCTCTTTAGAGCACCATTATCTATCAAAATTGAACACATATTAATATTTCACAGTACATAAATCATATATAATAGAAATTATTCTAACTTAATGTTAAAATTCTTATATCTCTTCATAAGTGATTTATATATGAAATAACAACGTCCCTAACATTTTGACTTTTCTTTAATCATTGTTTACATTGGCAACCAAAGTTAGGATCACGTGACCTTTAATATAAATGACAATTTAGGACTAATAATATCATTTTATTACTATGAAATATATGAGTTATTACTCATAAAAGTATTATATTTCAGGGGAAATACATCAGTTTTATATCAACAGTCAGAAAAAAAATAGATTTCACTTCAAAGTAGGAGTGGTGGTTCACGTTAGTAACGAACATTCAAACTAGTGAAAATTACTCATTTGCCAATAAATAAATAATTAAAATTTTGAACAATAGATATGCTTTATTTTAATAATATTACTTACCAACTAAGCCTTTGAGATCGACTAATGTCAATATGTTTGTCCCTGCCTGAGCGCTAGCATCAAGGGACTCAGCCATTTCCTTGCACTGGCGAAACGTTCTTCGAAACGTAAATATAGGTTTTTTTTGTTCGTTTTGCCGAAATCCGGGATATTAATAAATGAAAAGTTGTTTACGTATTTATATTGGAAAATGAACAAGCTTTTCAGATATGTTAACAAACTAGTCAATATATGTTAAAAACGTATGTTTCTATAAATTTTTATGGAATTTTTATACTTTTTTACTTTTTTTTTACATTTTAAATACTATTTTAAAATGTTTTTTTTATACGAAACTAAAGAGTATCCAATTTTGCACACGATTCATTACTTGATAACGCAATTGCATGTATCATGGGCTACGGCAAAGGCGTTTAATGAGAGATGGTAGAAAACCATCGCTCGGCTGACGCTCAAAAATCGTTATGTTGATAGTTTTCCAGCGACAAATTTAATACTTTAAATTAGGTCAACATCAAAGACATTAACATATAATTAATGGGCTTAAAATAAACTTTTAAATGGTACAATTTTAATTTGCATACCATCTTTTTTTATTATAGAAAAAAGTGAGTGAAAAGTTGCTAATTTGTAGCTTTATGGCGAAAAAACGCAATTTTCCGTCAGTTTGTGGTACCTAATGAAAGGTTTTGTCAAATAACTAAGTGCAAGGAAGTTCACGCGTGGTCGCCGCTATTGCTTGGAGGAACATTTCTAATTGTCATGTTTACAGTTGTGTGATGAAGGGATAGAACAAAGGCCGCCGTGGGAAATGGTAGACGTCATATGTCGGTTAGGTGAAAGGTTTACTATGGTTTATTGTCTTTATTTAGCTGCACAATATCCTGCGGCTCCAAAAGGTGATCATTTCTTGTGACCCCAACAGGTGATCATTTCTTGTGACCCCAATAGGTGATCATTTCCTGTGACCTCATACAGGTGATCATTTCTTGTGACCTCATACAGGTGATCATTTCTTGTGACCTCAACAGGTGATCATTTCTTGTGACCCCAATAGGTGATCATTTCCTGTGACCTCATACAGGTGATCATTTCTTGTGACCCCAACAGGTGATCATTTCTTGTGACCCCAATAGGTGATCATTTCCTGTGACCCCAACAGGTGATCATTTCTTGTTACCCCAACAGGTGATCATTTCTTGTGACCCCAACAGGTGATCATTTCTTGTGACCCCAACAGGTGATCATTTCCTGTGACCCCAACAGGTGATCATTTCTTGTGACCCCAACAGGTGATCATTTCTTGTGACCCCTACAGGTGATCATTTCTTGTGACCCCTACAGGTGATCGTTTCTTGCGACCCCAAACAGGTGGTCATTTCCTGTGACCTCATACAGGTGATCGTTTCTTGCGACCTCCTAAGGTGATCATTTCCTGTGACCCCAAACAGGGGATCATTTCCTGTGACCCCAAACAGGGGATCATTGCCTGCAAGGCCACGAACTGGTTCAAGTGTTTTTTTGTTGTTTTTTTTTAATTAAAAAAAACTGAATCAAGCCCCGGGCCCCGGACCTTGTTCTATATATTTTGAATGGTGTTCCGTGAACCTGACTGTAACGTGTCTACATCACCAACTATATTGTCACCAAGAATGGCCATGGGGTTTGACAAGCGTTTTTATCTGTGTCATAAACCCGCCAGACTCACGTAAAAGTTATTGATTTAGCTGAGTTTGACACAAACAAAAACGGTTCCTCCAAACAGAGTGGTCAATAAAGGTGATAGCAAGGTTGTGTACGTACACGTAACAGACGGGCTTTTATACATCCCAAGTATTATACATTTGATTATTTTGTTCTAGGTTTATAAGTTGCCACTGTGTGTAGGAAGCGTTTAAAGTCTGCACTTGATGACATGTCATCCAATATGCAGAAGATTTTTGTCAAATGTCCTTAGAAAAGCACATCCTTGCTTTATTACTGTGAATGAAACATGATTTTTAGGTCCAAAAATTTCTAACGAGGGTACATTTGAGTGGACCTCCGTAATTACACAAATATAACAATAATGTTATAATGCCCATACTATACCAAAAATTGATGACAGTTTTAAAGTCATCTGTACTTATCTTTACTTCCCCCAAAACAAACTCTGTGTTTATCATTTACTAATAAAATGATCAGGGATGGATGAGAATCAAACCGAACCCAAACGCTTTTATCCACCAAACACGAAGTTACTCATATATCTCGAAGTTGAATGTGCGTGAGTACGATTATTTGCATTAGACCCGTAAGTCCACCAATGTCGTCAGTCAGAAATACATTTCATCAAATTGGAACACTTTAAAAAAATTTATGATCATTACCCGCTTTACATCTTTGCCTTTATTTTGTTTGAATGTGGCTCAAATTAAACAAACTATGGTCAATATTTTTACTACGTGCCAGAATATGTTTTTAAAAAATCATATTTGAATAATGGCAGACTATTTATTAATAAAGTATTTATTAAAATGTTTACGGTTGACATTATCATAATGATGTGAAAGATTCATGGGCGAAAGGGGGCTTAACTCCGCAGTGGGCTGTGAAAAGATTTCAGAAAAAAGCTTTACTCTTTACGTGCTTATGTAGTTTGGTGGATTTGGGGCAAACTGCAGAGGAAGGGGTTCGTCAAAATCTTAGAGTGTTCGGTTGGTATTAACAATATAAGCCACTACCTTCTGGATAAATAAAGTAATTAAATTACCCAATGCATCGCAATGCAAGCACAATTAAGAAAAACAGACCACAATAAAAACATACAACTCATTCAAAATTTAGATTTCAATATGTTCATTAAAATATAATACCAGACAGCTATTTCTATTGAACCTATTCCCTGTGTAGATTTAATCTAGTAGAGAACAGCCTCCCACTCAAATAACTTGCCAAGATCCAGATATCTCACGTACATGAGACGTTCCTTATTGACCTGTTCTCTGCCGTCTTCCTTTCCTCTGTATTTATTTATAACTTGCTGGTATCAAACTGTCGGTGTTACCCAGCGGGGCCTCACTGGATGTTTCATCTTTTCTAGACTTATATTGATGACCTTAACACTAGTGCAGCTCACTTTCTCAAAGATATTTTAGACTGGCTAAAAATATCTGGGCATCGAGACGGAAACGTTGGCTACCTGCTACCACAGCGGTTCTGAAAGATGTTCCCCTCTTGTAGGGGAGATAATATATATATATATATTCTGAAAGTGCTTTTAAACAAAATGTCTTGATTTGTTATTCAATAGTCTTTAATCTTTCGAAGTTTTCTTTTGACTCGTCATATACTCACAGTTCATTATTTGCATCCAAGCATCGTATTCCGAACAGCTATCATTTAAAGTTAAAGCAAAAGGTATTTTCATTAGTAGTGTTATTATTTTGCCGCACTTGTTTAAATCAAAGTATTGAAGTTCTGCTTGCGAGTTTCCATGTGTGTTAGCATCGGACGTATCGCAATGGTACAACTTTGTTTGCTCATTAACTTTGATGAGTTCAAGTAATACAGTGCGGACATAACATTTTTTGTGTGAAACATATCAAAATACTTGTTGACTTGCTGTCATTTAATGACTACAATTAGAAGTGACAAAAAATACTTGTTGACTTGCTGTCATTTAATGACTACAATTAGAAGTGACAAAATACTTGTTGACTTGCTGTCATTTAATGACTACAACTAGAAGTGACAAAATACTTGTTGACTTACTGTCATTTAATGACTACAATTAGAAGTGACAAAATACGTGTTGACTTGCTGTCATTTAATGACTACAACTAGAAGTGACAAAATACTTGTTGACTTGCTGTAATTTAATGACTACAACTAGAAGTGACAAAATACTTGTTGACTTGCTGTCATTTAATGACTACAATTAGAAGTGACAAAATACTTGTTGACTTGCTGTCATTTAATGACTACAATTAGAAGTGACAAAATACTTGTTGACTTTCTGTCAAGGAAGCTCGATATATGTATAAAGGTCTGCTTTAATAAGGGAAAGTCTATAAGAAAAACAGTATGTGAATAACAAATTTACTTTCACCTAATACACATTTGCTTTGTTAGTTTGTATTTTTTTCGAGTTGTACCATGTGAGGGTCTTCTCTTCTATAAATAATAAATGTCCCCGGGCATTCTGAGGAAATACCTTTATTTCCTTTATTTCTATTTAAACATCGGCTGTAGGTTGGGGAGGGAGTGAAGCCGTGCATGGTGCTAGTTGTTTTAACGGTAGCATTACTATCAACAGCCTCGTCTGTCTTTATGTGGCAGGAGTTTATATAAAGTCAAATAACCTTTTTATACTAGGCGAGCAAGAAAGTCAGTTCCAGGTTTGCCACAAGGGCCACAATCAAAGGATAATGTAGGATAATATCAAGAAAATGTTGTTTCTGTTCAGCAATTGATCCGTTAGTCAAAGTCGCTTTCACAATATTAATTGAAATAATGCTTCTTGACTTTATGTGTATGTGGACGTAAATCCCTCACCAAAATAAATAAATATAGAATATTTACTTTTTAAAAGCTAAATATGTTTTATGTCCTGTATCTCAGTTACTTGGAAATAAAAAAACGTATGTTATGGATTAGGTGAGGGTATCGGAGGGGGGGTTACATGTTTGTACATGTAGGTTGGTAATATAGACAAGGGCTTGTACATGCAGGTTGGTAATACAGACAAGGGTTTGTACATGTAGGTTGGTAATACAGACAATGGTTTGTACATGTAGGTTGGTAATATAGATATAGACAAGGGTTTGTACATGAAGGTTGGTAATACAGACAAGGGTTTGTACATGTAGGTTGGTGATACAGACAAGAGTTTGTACATGTAGGTTGGTAATATAGACAATGGTTTGTACATGTAGGTTGGTAATATAGACACGTGTTTGTACATGCAGGTTGGTAATTCTGAGAAGGGTTTGTACATGTAGGTTGGTAATACAGGCAACGGTTTGTACATGTAGGTTGGTAATACAGGCAAGTGTTTGTACATCCAAGTTGGTAATACAGACAAGGGTTTCACTTCTACATTGTAATGTGACCCCCCCCCCCACACACACACACGCGCACTCAAAATGGTGGTGATGGAAATCTTTGTTTATTGAAATATTCCCATCACTTCCATATTTGAACATACGGTAACATATGGGGCATTATGGGGCTCTACATTTATGTAACACCAGCAGTCTCATTATCTAAAAAAAAACACAATTATTTCATTTCCATCAATCTTAAACTCCTAATTGCTAAATGAAATGTGTAATATATTCTGACATGTTTAGATCAACAGGAATCATGTACATAGGAATTGTCTTATTTTTATATTGTAGGCAACACTCTCTTACGTCAAGAAATGATACGTGCCGCTACTTCTCTCTCTCTCTCTCTCTTATACATTAGTCACTCTATCGTGAAGCTTACCATGCGTAATCTACTCACTGACCAACGGCTGATTGGACTTTGAGCTGGTGGACCAAACACGTCCAGTAAAACCCGTGGTGCCCTGGTATTTACCAGCCCTCCGAGGCAGGAATGGCCTTTAACATAGCTGCTTGAGCATTAGTTGCACTTGGCGGTGTGTCTCGCCACATCTAAGTCAATTAGCGTCAGGCTAACGAAGTCCTTACACAACGGCCATTGACTATTACATTACAGGTGCTCTAACGGGTCCTGGCAATGACCGCGACCCGAAGATCTTGATCCTAAGTAAAAGCGTTATTATAACTCACTAATCCTAATACATGTATAAGATTTTGACCATAGAACTGTCAACCTATTATGACACTCTCCCTTAGACCGTGATCTTAACATAAAACAGACGCTTAAACCGTTATCTTCACAGAAAATAGACGCTTAAACCCGTGATTTTAACATAAAACAGATGCTTAAACCGTAATCTTCACAGAAAATAGACCCTTAGACCGTGATCTTAACATAAAACAGACCTGAGACCGTGATCCAACTGTAATGATGTAACAATGATAATGGCGGGTTAAACCCCAAAATGATAAAACTGACATTGTATTTTCAGGGTATGTTAAACCCCAAAATGATAAAACTGACATTGTATTTTCAGGGTATGTTAAACCCCAAAATGATAAAACTGACATTGTATTTTCAGGGTATGTTAAACACCAAAATTATAAAACTGACATTGTATTTTCAGGGTATGTTAAACCCCAAAATGATAAAACGGACATTGTATTTTCAGGGTATGTTAAACCCCAAAATGATAAAACTGACATTGTATTTTCAGGGTATGTTAAACCCAAAATTATAAAACTGACATTGTATTTTCAGGGTATGTTAAACCCCAAGGTGATAAAACTGACATTGTATTTTCAGGGTATGTTAAACCCCAAAATGATAAAACTGACATTGTATTTTCAGGGAACAGCCCATCTTTACCACAAAGGCTCATGTGTTCCAGATTGACTCTGGTACCAAGAAAGACTGGATTCCAGCCAGCAAGTCTTCTGTTAGTGTATCATTTTACTATGACAGTGCCAGGAACACATACAGAATCATCAGTGTTGATGGTTCAAAGGTCAGTCACATAGGTCATTAGCGATGATAGTGTATTTACATAGTCAAAGGTCAAGGATTTATAATTGATGTGCTCACTATTAATTCTAAAAATTACATGACTTATTAAAGCTTCTATAAAACAATTAACAAACATGAAGTCTACTAACAAGAGATTGGCATAGATACAATTGGTACTCCAGTAGAATTACCAACATATTACAAGAAAATGTTGCAGAAAATGCAGTGATATTAACAAATAAAATGACATATAATATGTGTTGAAAACAATGGTAAGATGTTGAAAAGGGTTTTAGAGACGTAAACACCATGATTGAGATGTTGAAAATGGTGTTAGAGATGTTAAACACCATGAGTGAGATGTTGAAAATAGTGTTAGAGATGTTATACACCATGATTGAGATGTTGAAAATGGTGTTAGAGATGTTAAACACCATGATTGTGATGTTGAAAACAATGACAGAAGTATTGAAAAGTGTACTTTTAACAAGTACTCTAACCAAATATGATTATTAAAACTGAAATCTACAGAGAGTTTTTATTTTTTCCATTGAATTTGAATAAGAATTTAATTTATGATTGATTTATAGTGGTGATCGTAATTAAAGTATTGTTAAACTAATTTTCACTTTAATTTCTAAATCAAAAATTTTTGCTCAAGAACTATGTAAATCACACATGACCCATTAAAATGCATAAAAAATATTTTTCTCCAACGACCCGTTGTAATAAACTAAAAATTAGAAGTTAAGTTGGTTGAAGGTAAAATGTATTAAATTTTATTGAACATCTTAACTTCAGAATTAGCCATTAAAACTGTTTAATTATTATCTTGTGTTAGGAAGCGATTCCTTTGAAGTGCAGTGCTTACTCAAATATTTTATCATATACTAGATGTAACCCAGAAAAAATTGTTTAAGTTTAAGGGAGAAATGACAACTTCAGTTACTTGATAAAACATGATTTCAAATAATGTAATTTTTGGGAATCAATATTATATTAGTACTCGTACTTTCTTCTGGGAATTTTATTTTGCATGGCCATACAACTATGCATGCCCTTTTTTTGAATGATTATATTTGATAATATGTATCATTTATTTTTAACTTTATGAAAAGTAAAGTAAAGAGCATTTTCGTTTGTTAACTTTGGAAATGAGTAACTTGTTTATACTGAGAAGTGAATATCTTGTTTAACCAGGGAAATGAGTGTCTTGTTAAACCTGGGAAGTGAATGGCTTGTTAAAGCTGGGAAGTGAATAAATAGCTTGTTTAACCAGGGAAATGAATAGCTTGTTAAACCTGGGAAGTGAATAGCTTGTTTAACCAGGGAAATGAATAGCTTGTTAAACCTGGGAAGTGAATAGCTTGTTTAACCAGGGAAATGAGTGTCTTGTTAAACCTGGGAAGTGAATGGCTTGTTAAACCTGGGAAGTGAATAGCTTGTTTAACCAGGGAAATGAATAGCTTGTTAAACCTGGGAAGTGAATAGCTTGTTTAACCAGGGAAGTGAGTGTCTTGTTAAACCTGGGAGTTGAATGGCTTGTTAAACCTGGGAGTTGAATGGCTTGTTAAACCTGGGAGGTGAATAGCTTGTTTAACCAGGGAAGTGAGTGTCTTGTTAAACCTGGGAGGTGAATGGCTTGTTTAACCAGGGAAGTGAGTGTCTTGTTAAACCTGGGAGGTGAATGGCTTGTTAAACCTGGGAGGTGAATAGCTTGTTTAACCAGGGAAGTGAGTGTCTTGTTAAACCTGGGAGGTGAATGGCTTGTTAAACCTGCAAGGTGAATAGCTTGATTAACCAGGGAAGTGAGTGTCTTGTTAAACCTGGGAGGTGAATTGCTTGTTAAACCTGGGAGGTGAATAGCTTGTTTAACCAGGGAAGTGAGTGCCTTGTTAAACCTGGGAGGTGAATTGCTTGTTAAACCTGGGAGGTGAATAGCTTGTTTAACCAGGGAAGTGAGTGTCTTGTTAAACCTGGGAGGTGAATGGCTTGTTAAACCTGGGAGGTGAATAGCTTGTTTAACCAGGGAAATGAAATAGCATGTCTAATCTGAGTCATAGCTTGTTCCTCCTGAGTAATGATTCATTGCAACTAATTTATGTCTATTTATTCCCCAGGCTATTGTCAACAGCACCATCACTCCTAACATGACCTTTACCAAAACTTCTCAGAAGTTTGGCCAGTGGTCAGATCCCAGAGCTAACACCGTCTATGGGCTGGGATTCTCATCAGAGTTAGAGCTAACAAAGGTACATTTGGAAAGGTGTTAACATTAACTGAGAGTACAACCAGTCTTTTAATAATTTTAAAAACTTTGCCAGTTTTCATCATCAATTTTCTGTTTTTAAACTACAATTCATATGCAGTGTGGAAATTTTTAAAAATCTTTCAAACACAAGACTTACTCTGTGTTTTAGCTTGGCAGTCAGTATGTCATTCCTATGCTAGTTAGGGCTTGATTTCCAAAAGTATCTTGATAGCAATAAAGATTTGCTCAATGCTGGTGACTACATTGTAACTATTACAAATATTAAGTTAGAACACCTTTAGAGCTTCTGTACCACCCCAGTTAAATTATTGTCTTTCTTAACAAATTTACTATCACTGATCACTGAATATTCAAATCTATTATCAGTATGATAATTGAGGATAAGCAAATGAAATGTTGTGCAATAGTTATATCTTGTGAATGAATTTTGAAAATTTAATGATATTTCTAACAAATTCCCTTATTTTAATGCTGATAGTTAGATGGATTTTTAAAAAAAATTATCTTTAGCTGAAAGATTACAGTTTGACATTTTTCAAATATTTACTTGTTTATCTACTATGATTCATAGTTTGCCATCAAACCAGAATTCAATAAAAAAAATTTAATATGATCAAAAAATGAATAACATTTAACTTAAACTGTAAATAAAAATGTTTAGTTTTCATTAACATTGATTTGGGAAAGTTCAATCAGAATTAAAAGGGGCAAAGAGTAGAAAGGTTTTATTTTTTTATTTTTTTTTTTAAATGGAATAATTTTACACTTTCCATTTTAGTAGTTCCATTGATACTTGGGATACTAAAAATTAGGGATTTAAAAAGCTTTTTTATTACTTTTTTTCTTTTAAAGTAATTGAAAGGCGTTTAGCAAAATGAAGAATGATATTAATGAAAGTCACACTATGTGTGCCGCATCCAGTGTCCCATAGACACAGCTGTAGGCCACTGTTCAGTCCTCTTTTAAAACAGCATCTGCATGTTTTTTACAGCTTGTATACAATTATTTGAACAGTTTATTGACAAGTTTAAGGAAATCAAAGAGCTGACAAGACAAGCTGCTGGACTTAAACAAGGAGATATCAATGGCACAGTAGAGAACCATGCCCCATCACCACAACCCAACAGACAAAGCTTGCATCAGAGAACCAACAGTCTTTCATCAATACAGGTCAGTTGCCTACTCAGAGTTGCTGATAAAATAATATGACTTTGTAAAACATTTATCATGTTAACCCTCCCGATTTTTTCGGGATTATACGGATTTTTTACCCATGCTTACGAAATCCCGATAAGACCCTTAATCTCCCGATTTTCCGAAAAAAAATAAAAAATTCAC
The DNA here is from genome assembly GCA_002072015.1 of Radix auricularia. NCBI lineage: Eukaryota > Metazoa > Mollusca > Gastropoda > Lymnaeidae > Radix > Radix auricularia. The sequence goes on along the minus strand of MUZC01000402.1, from coordinate 109,069 downwards.
CATGAAAAATCCGAATGCGAAAAAATTATAAAAAGAAAAAGCCCAAAAAAAATAAGACGACGTGGCAAGACAGGAACTGCTTGATTTATATGATGACTTCCTGTTTTTTCTCCCGCACTTCCATTATTTAAAGGAATCGCTGTTTAAGTTATTGTGTCATTCTTCACTTGATATTCTATCATCCATCCGTTTATTGGACTTAAAAATAATTCATTGTGTGGTGCCTATTTCAAAGAGGAAGCTTAACGTGACAACATGGATAAATTTTTGAAAAGATCTGCCGTGGCAACAAATGAGGTCGAATCTGACAATGCTGAAACTCTTATAACTACTAAGAAACATGCAGCTGCAGCTAACAGCATTGACAGTGAAACTACAAACTAATGCACTTTTGGAAAAGCTGAATGAGAAGTCAAGAAAAGTGGTTGTAGAGCAACTAAAGTCTTTCTATGTTGTAGCTCTCAAGTATATGAAAGAGAAATTTCCACTATCTGACCCACTCTACCAGCATGCCAAAGTGTTAAATATGAATTGGAGAGATAGTGGTACCTTTGCTGACCTTCAATATTTTTAAAAATAAAATGTCCAATGACCTGTTCACTGGACTCCTATGAGGAACATTTCAGGAAGTACCAGATTATGGACCTACCAAAGGAAGTGGTTACCTCAACCAGGGTGGATGAACAGTGGCACTTCCTGAAAAACTTTAAAAATCCAATAACAGACCAAGTGGAGTTAAAGGATTTGGCTACTGCCATGCTTGCAGTGTGCTGCATTCCCCGCATTCCCCACAGCAATGCAGATGCCGAAAGAATTTTTTCTATTGTCAAGAAAAACTATACAGAGTCAAGGGCCTCTATGAAAGTGGAGACTCTGTCTAACTTTTTGGTCACCAAAGTTACCAATTGCCATGGCAACTTACATATGTTGTTGGGCAAAAAAAGGCCACAAGAGAAATGTTGTCAAACTGAACACATGCAAGTTGTGTACATATATAAATAATGATTATTCTGTTCTGTGCATATGTATATATGTACATTTGTAATGATGTTAATATTCATTCTGTGGACTATTACATGAAAATGAAGGTAAATGATTATTTCTTTAACTTTTAATTATTTAACTATTGTTAATTAAGTGTATAGATTTAGACCACGGCGCTAATGACTTGCGATCCCGACTTGCGCGCGCACCATCTACAGATTTTTTGGGGGGGCAAGTTGGCAGGTCTGCATCATGTAACTTTATTGAGCTGTGAACTGAACAAAAGATGTGCAACACCATTTTTATACATTTTTGGTGTTGATAAACTTTAGATTAATTCAGCTTTTGAATTAATTTTTAAAAATTTAGAAACAGAGTGCATTATAACAGGCCCTGAATTTTTTTTTTAAAGGGCTAAAATATGGATTTTTATTCTTTTCATTACTATCATAATTTTTGAATTGATCTATTGACATGCCATAATTTTAAACTTGACACATAATACAGGCTTTTTAAAGTCTCTAGATTGTGAAATAATGTATTTCAATCCAACAGAATGACTCAGGAAGCCTTCGAGAGCGACGCAACTCGTTTACACAAGGAGGAACAAATGGTCTTCCAGCTAATGCAACAACAGAAACACAGCTTAAATATGAAAATGACAGGCTCAAACTTGCACTAGCCCAGAGGTAGGATCTCCTTATCAAACTATTTTATCTGAGAAACTTGTTCATGATTTACTGGTTAAAGATAAGTTTACAACAAATTTCAACCCACAATATTGATCTAAACCTTGCAAGCTCAATGATTTTAAAAAAATAATTTTCACTTCTTTTGACTATACTTTTTTATTTTTGATTTGATTACTTGGTTAATTTGCTTCACTTTTAGTTCAGCAAATGCCAAAAAATGGGAAATTGAGCTACAGACCTTAAAAAATAACAATGCCCGCCTAACAGCTGCCCTTCAGGAAAGCACTGCAAATGTTGAAGAATGGAAAAAACAACTTGCAGCATACAAGGAGGAAAGTGTTAGGTTAAAGAAAAGGGTTGGTACAAAATAATTTAACTCCATAACTTTAACTCTTAAAGTGCCATAAGGTTTTTGGAAAACTTCCGCCTCAGTCCCGTAAGGATTTCCCGTATTACGATCAACCGGTTATGAAATTAAAAAATTTGCGTAAAATCCATTTATAATATTATTGTCATACTGACTTCATTTTTAAGGCTAAGAATGGCTATTTTACGCATCCAAAAGACCGTACTGAGTTTGAAACAATATTTACCTGTAGTTTAGAACTATTATTTTAGTAATAAAGTATAACAAAAACGTATCTTCGAAAAAAAAAACGTTAAAACTACCGAAAAACATCTCGAATCGAGCGATAACACTAGTGCCGGCATCGGCCGCCATTGCCGGAAGTCAAATACATAGTTTTTCAAGCATTGAAGAGTTTTTACTTTCCGAGATCTCATTTCTAACGAGATTTGTATCTAGGGACGCATTACGACGCTTTAGGGATAGCGGGAAGAGACGCATTACGACGCTTTGCGACTTTAAGAGTTAACTTACTGAAAGTTTGTTTTCTTTATTAAAATTAAACATAAATTTTCAAGTTAGTTACAGTTTGTTAATGTTTTACTCATTTTATTTACTCAGTCAAGTTAAATTTTTAAGTCTATGTATCTCTTTTAATACTTTTCGATAATAAATGTAGTTTTATTTTCTTTAGCTCCTTGATCAAGATAAAGGTGGTGGTGACCCACTTATGGTTGGTCAACTAACTGATCAGTTAGAAAGAATAAGACTTGACAATCATAACAAGCAAGAGGTAATCAATAATACCAATATATCACCGTTTATCGTATAACTAGAAAATAAACTTGTTAAGTACAGGGCACATTAAATTATTTTTTAAAAATATTCATGTTATTTTATGCTGATTTTTTTAACACAATGGTTATTTAGTGCTTTTGGAAATGACATTTATTTCTTGACTTAATGACTAAAATTTAAAGACATTAAATGTAACCTTGTGATTAAATATGTTCTTTATAGGAAATCAAAAGATTGACAGCTCAGCTTCAAGACTTAAGTGTAAGAGATGGACAGTCCTCAGCACTTCAACTTAGAATTCAGGTACAGTAAGCTAAAAAAACAATAACAAATGTGGGTTTTTTTCTTATATATTTCAGGTTAATTCTTATTTTTCTAAAATCTGTATTTGTTCTTACCTAAACCAATGTATTTAAAATAGAATTCAGATCAATATGTTATTGTTTTTATTTTTATGTTAATTTCGAGCTGAGTAATTTTTAAATATTTCAACAGTCTCTCGAAGAAGAAAATCATACACTAAGTTTGCGTCTTCAAGATACACAACGGCAGCTTCAGGAATCAAGGTCATCTCGTGAGCAGGAGACCAGAGATCTACTTCGACTGCAAGAAACTTTGGGGTCAAAAATTACAGAACTCTATGAAACACATGAAACAATAGTTGCCACCATTAGGCGAGAGTCGAACAGCTAGTAAATAGAATATCAGGCAATATAATCTGTGATTTTAATAGAGGATATTAGGAAAAAATTTTCAATGATTATGAATTGTAGATATAAGTTTAGTTTTAAAAAATACTTGTATGGATTACCCAGTAAACTGTAAAAATAACAATGCGCTGCACTATTTTATTTCTCCTGACATAATTTAGATAGACTAAAACTAAAAAATTTTGTTTGATTTTTGTTTAACCTGTTCATTTAATTGGGTATGTGTGTGTTAGTATCTGAAATAATTAATGTTTAAAAGTTATAACATAAAAACTGACTTAATTGTGTTAATTTTGGTTTTAAGACATAATCTTTTAACAAATGTCTTGTATTGATGTGACTTAAAGCATGACAGGCAAGGAATGATGGCCACTTGGTATTTATGGAATTGTAAATAAAAATCTGAATTTTTCAATAATTTAATTTTTAAAAAAAAATTATTAGCTGAAGATAAGGCGGCTTAAAGTTTTTTTTCATTTTGTGATAATTATTTTTGTTTGAGCACAACTGTGGTTGTATATTAAGGACACATGAGCTATAAGTAACCTGCCTTGCCACACAGTGGTGCTAAATGAGTGATGTTTTCCAATGATTTATGTAAATAATAAATAAATTTGAAATTACATTGGTATTTAATACAGCATGTTTTTACAGTGAACATCTTTGATTTAAAGAGTTACATATCTCATTATAAGTTTTAAAAAAACAGGTGTATTAATAGTTTATTTAATTGTTTTTCATGACATATCAATCTCTACCATTATTTACTGTTTTTGATTGTGATTTTACCTGTCATTTTGAATATATTTTATATCATAATATCTCTCATGCGTAGCAGGTTTTTAAAAAAAACTATAACATTTACAGAATTTAGCCCCTCATTGTTGTGATGAGAAACACATGTTGCTATTGTTTTTGTGGTATTCTCATTCAATATATGGAAACAAAATAATGGCTTATCCACCTAATTATTTATTTAAATTTGATTTGTAGAAACTGAGTTTTTGCAGAATTTAAAAAAAAAATCATTTTATCTGTCATCTTTATTGCCAAAGTTATTGCAGATTAGAAATTATTACCATATTTTACACACCATAAGTCGCAATTTTTCTTTGAAAAATAACCTCCAAAATTAACTTGGGTCTTATGCTTGAAATTTGTTACAAATTAAAAAGTTCCTTCTTAAAAATTGACAAAAAATGAAGATGCGTCTCATAGTCCGTAAAATAAGGTAATGTTTGTTCAGCATTTTTGAAGTTTGAGGCCAGCATCTGCTCTATGGACACAGTTATATGATTTTGTGGAGTATATTTGCAAAATCTCCAATGTGTTTAACAAATTGTTTACTTATATGTATCATGGGCTTCATAGTAAATATTAATGTGCAATAATAATAATGATCATTAAAACTATTACTAGGAAATGAAGGCTAGTTGATGTCATTAAATGGGAAGAAATTAATGAGTAATAAGTTTTGGCATAATAGTGATAGATTTGATTTCCTTAAAAAAATTAATTTGGTTAATTTATGCTCACATGGAATGTAACAAGTTTTAGAGAAACATAATCATAAATATACATATAATATAGAAAATCAATATATATTATGAGTGAAATACTGGTAATACTAAAATATTTAAATGCACATTCAAGATAAGAACTGTAAACAGAAGCATCATGGCCTATTACTAAAAAAACAAGATTGTCTACTTATTTGGATTATTTCTTCTATTGATATTTTTTATCCAGGCTATATTTGTATATATATTTCTTTGTCATCTTCTCTTTTTGTAATTTAATTCCTAAACTTTGTTGTCATATTTAGGCAAGTCTTAAGTGGCTCAAAAGCAAATATTCAGATCATTAGTGTAAGAAATTGTATAGCTGTTGTTAAAAAAAAATGTTGTGTAATCATTTTGTTATTGTAAAGGTAAAAACTTGGGGGCATAGTGACTGAGCAACATCCATGTTCGGCTGAAATACCGAAACTTGTGATGAATTCAAGTCTCTTTGAAGGCAGGGATTTATACCCATGGCTAAAAGGTGTCCCTGTGTCCAGTTAGCTCTCATGGGTACCTGAAATTAGTTTGGGTAAAGTAAAGGCAGCTGGGCATTGTGCTAGCCACAAAATCTCCTCCTATGCAGTGGCTACAGAAACTCAAGAACCCTTCTTCACTTTCCCCAAAGATCTGATCTGGAAAGTGAAATTTATTTTGCTAAAGGTAAAACTATTATCTGAGTATTGATAAGACATGGAGTCATAATTAATGTCAACTAACTCATAAATTTATAAGTCAGCGATTTAAAGTCTTGCCATAAAATTACCATGCAGTGTGATAAAATTATAGCTGACATGGTTGAGTTCTTCATTGTCCATTTCTATCCTAAAATATCAGTGTATCATACTTGCAGTATGCATTTTGGCTTCACCTTAACATTAATAAATATATATATAGAATTTTTTTTTTAAACTAAAAGAAAATCTTATTTTAGTATGATGCTTTAGTAATGTATTGTAATGATCTTAATATATTTTAATTTAAAGGTATTTTCTTGATTTTAAAATATCAGAAAACAAGTTTGGTATTAGCTCCTATAATTTAACCAGTAGAAGTAGAATCAAGAATGACTGTGTTTATGTACAGATTTTTTTGTCATTTTCTTTTTTAAAAAAAAAAAATTTTTAGATCATCTGCCCTATAAATTTTTATTTGAAACTTTTCTTACTGCTATACAACTAAATATCAACACCTCTAAATGTCTAATTAACTATGTGATTTTCAAGTGCCTTCAAACTTGGCAAATTTCATATTCTTATATTTAGCACTATTCATTGTGCATCAAATATAAATTAGATATTGCCTTTATCAATGATTGCTGTAAATATAAACTGCTACTGGAGCAAAATGCTGTTTAATTTTGATTAATGTTTAGGACAATTACAGGAATTTAAACTTTTCCATGTTTTTAGTAATTATGGACATGATTGAATCTCTTTATATCTATATTATTATTGTTATTTCAAGGGCGATTGGCGCTGGTTCAATAAAAATAATTTTTAGATATTACTGTTATTGACGCAATTATTATTGCCACCCTTCATTAGTAAGTTACCTTTCTAGGCAAGAAAAGAGTAGGCATTGTGATTTAATGTTTTACTTGGTTGTTAGCTGTTAATGTGCCCAACTAATGGTAAATCTATTAAAATATCCAAGTAATTTTTTTAAAAAAACTTTTATGCTTATCAATCAGAAGTCACTTTTCATCATTCTGACCATTTGTATTTAATTTATTTAGTTATAAAAAAAAAGGATAGCGTATACATTATTAGCCCATTACAAAATGTGTGTTTTTCTGTTACTATAGAGATACATTATTAAAATGCCCTAAAAGCAATGAAGCTGTGATGTAGTCATAGATCACTTTTAACGTCAGTATACTAATAAGCACTCACTTCTGGTCAAGCTGATTTTTATCAGTTGATGAAAAGAGATTAAATTAATGTGATTTTTTTTAAAAACATTTTTTTTAAAAAGTCTTTAGCTTGTGTATTTGACAATAGTCATAATATTAAGTGCCAGTATTGTATTGATCTGAAATGTTTAACTAACAATAACTATTTTTAGCATGTACTCATTATGCTGTATTGTTGAGATTTAATATCCATTGATGTATAGCCCTATTTATTATGTAAAAGTTATTATGACAAAGTTGGCTTTGTTTGTTTTTTTTTTATTTGCTATAACTATGGTATCTTAAAGATCATAAAAACATATGCTGTTATTTACTGTTGACATAAAATATTTATTGAAATTTGGTGGGAATTTCAAATGGTGGCAAAAACAGTTATTGTCATCATAAAGTGCTAATTAATTATTTTTTTCCTACAAGTTTAACATTTAAACTACATATTTAAACTAACTTCCAAATTAAAATTTCTAAAATGAATATCAATTACTGATTTTAAGCATCCTATCCTCACATTACCTTCCACAAAAACATTTGAAATCTAATGAAATAAACCCATGAGATGGCGCTTACACAATTAATGCTAACTAATTAACTAAAAGTGTCAAACAGCAATTATAGGGGAAGAAATGGATTCAACCACAACAGGAAAAGGAAGATTTATGTTAAGGAACTTGTACAAAAATCACAGGACATTGCATTAAGGTAGGAGGTCATGTACAACATTTTTGCTATTCTATGTAAAATTGAAAAATAATTTTCATGAGACTGACTAGCTCTCACTTGCACAATAAAATGTACAATTAAAGTAATTAAGAAAATAACACTTGAGGAAACAGGAGGTCCTCACTAGTCAATATATCTAGACAGTAATTCAAATATGAGAAGCCAAGGGATGTAACATTTGAAAACAATGCCACAGTTATAAATTAAATGCATCTTTTATATAAAACTGTTAAGATTACCTTTTAAAAGAACATTAACATTAGTTCATTGTATCCAATATACATTCAAATAATGCATACAGTGTACATAATAACACATCCTAACACTAAAATATATATGTTTGTGCTAGTCTTGTTTTTGTTCACACAGAAAACACATTGTCTTATCAACAATTATATCTTGGAAACACATTGGAATAAATACTGCACAGATCTCTCAATGTTAACATTGATAGAAATATTTACAATTTCTATAATTTATATGGACAATAATTGGATGGTCAAATACTGAAAAATGGTAAGTCCATTACATAGACAGATTTTTTTTAGCAATCATATTTCAAGTGAAATCATGTTCAGAAGAACCTCAATATTGCATCTTTATTCCCGATCTTTTAAAAATATAAACAACCCCAGTTCAGTATTAATATATATATATATATACACATATTTTCAGTAAAAATATTCTTGGTGAGCATAGCATCATTTATCATTGGAGAATATTATTGTAAAAAAAAACAGATCTCTGCCACATTTGATATGAACATAGGATAACTAGCCATTGATATTTTAAAAACAATGGACATAAAAACACTGAAGCTAAATCAAATGAAGCTAACACAATACAAAAGTAAGAGATTGCACCGTTGGATTGATTATATTTATATCATAATAAAATATAATTTTAAAAAACAAGTTTAAGAGGTATAAATACTAGTGGTTATATGTTAAAATAACATATGCATTGTTTTAAATGGCTGCAATACTTGAAAACAAGCCAATGCACAAATTCATGAATTTAAATTAAAAAGAAACAGATATTTTGTAAAATAAATTGGATAGTTGGACCTCTCTAAGTTGAACTTCCCTAAGTTGAAAACCTCCTTATATCGAATTAATTGTTAGGTCCCAGCCAAATTCTGCGCCTTTTACGCCATTTTCCCTAACTCCAAAACTCTGTAAGTCAAATTTTTTCCCCGTTCCTTTTAAAGAGTTCAACTTCTAGAGGTCCAACTGTATTTTCCTATTCCATTTAAATGAAAGACAATTTTAGCAAAAGGATTTGAAATAAATTAAAATTCTAGCATTTAAATTTCTTTATGAAAAATTTGATGCAGGTAAAAATAAAACCAGGAACTTAAAAATAATTTTTACATTCAAAACCTTAAGTGAGATCTGGCAAAGAAATATTGAGTTACTAATTATAATAAATTTTAGAAAAATTAATTTTTCTTCTTAAAAAATAAAATGAAATATACAATGTAAAAAAAGTATATGCTCACAAATTTATTACCTGGGTGTAAGTACTACAATAATACCAGTTGACAGCCTACTACTAAAACTTTAACCAGCCGACCTATAACTAATTTTAAAAATAATTGCACCTAAAGCTGATTCATTTCTTACACAAGATCTCAATAACAATTTTAAATCTGTAATGAAATTCTGAATATTAATGCTCATTCCACCCACTTGAGAATGACCAAAAGAGATTAATCATGTGAAATAATTGAAATTGACAGATATTAACATCTTTTTCCATTAACCTCATGTCAGTTTTTATTTAAATTTAAATGTATTCATTTGTTGTCTATTGGGTGAATAAAAACTAATGAATAGCCTTGATATCAAAACTGTCTGGAAGTGATAGTTATGTTTAATAATAATACTGGGCACCCTCGTATAGTACTCTCAGTAGTACATTGAAACTAATAATGCCAACATTACATTGTACTTTACATAAATAGATAATTTAATAACTTGGAATAATTTTTTCTTCACCTAAAAATAGAATGCTGCATCATAACATATAAGTTTTTTTTATATTTAATCTTTTCAAAGAATCGAGTTTAAAATTAAAATTTGTACATGTGGAGTTTTGAGGCAGAGAAGATAAAATAAGTAAGTGATATTTTTTCCTATCAAGTTAAGAATTGTTTTAATGTTCATTCGAAAGGCCAAATTTTAAAATGTTAAACTTATTGGTCTATAAATTTATTCATTGATATTATGCACTTTTTAAACGTAACCATAACAGATGCATAAAATACACTAGACAAATTATCATCTGTCATTAAAAGCAAGTAATACTTTTAAAAAATGTGGGACCATGCATATACAATAAATACTGGTAACTATACATACCTTTGATCATTAAAAAGATACACTCATTAAAAAGTAAAACAGTTTCTACGCTTAGAGACTTGTATTAAATAACATAACCACAAGGATCCTGTTTTTACATAATCCTTGATTATTATGTAATTTTTGTGACAGAATTATTTTAAAAAGTGCTTTCCTCATCATTGCTTCTCAAAAATGTAAGACGAAAATTTGATTAATCTTAGCTTAGGGCAGTGGATGTCCAAAGTCCTGGCCAAATGTGGCCCGTGTTTATCCTTAAACTGGCCTGTGGCCTCATCTTAAATAATTAATTGACTCATGGATTATTTTCTGTAACAATACATGTATGGAGAAAAACTTAAACACATAATTTATGTGTTGTTTTGAGTAAAAAATATGACAAAAACCATCATGGCAACAAAAAAAAATGACAGCTTACAAACTTGGATATGCATTACAAAAAGCATATAAAGTTTTATGTGCTGTAATGGTACAAATATCAATAATGGCAAAAATTAATGCTGCAATTGTGTCTGATTTTGCAACTTTAAGAGGAAATAAATGTGGAATAGGAGTACTTACAATGTAAGACAGTTTCTGCATCACAATTTAACCACTGTTTTTTTTTCTCTAATTAAAGTTTAAATAAAAACTTTTTGTTTATTGTAAGGTAGGTAGAATGTAGCATATAATAAAAAATATGCTCTAACTTAGTCATTTTAGTCATTTCTAATGACAGAATAAGATATATTTATTAAGTCTCATAAAACAATTTTAGTAATAATAATTTATAATGATAGAATAAGATATTTTCATAAAGTCTCAAAAAACGCAACAGTAGTGACCCATTTTTGTCCCCACAAAATACCACTCTTACAAGTGACAATATATATATTTATTTATATTAAGGTTGTTAAAACTGTTTTTTTTAAGGACTGGTTAAACAATTTTTTTCAAATGGTTAAGCCTTGTGTCAGTTAGCGGTAGAGAGGTTTAAACAAATTCAGCTTCTCTAGCCCTACCACTCAACGTCCGTTGATGACATCGTGTTTTCCTTTCTTGCACAATGCCCATCAACATAACAAATTTTTAAAAAAAATAAATAAATAAAAAGTGGTCATGAGTAAACAGCAGTCTTGACAATAAGGTTTTTTCTTTTTCTTAAAAAATGCCATCTTACTATTCAAACTTCAAGTTGCAGGAATTACCCTATTTTCCAGAGCACAAAGTGTGTGGTTTCTTTTTCTACTGAAAAGTGGGGCAGTAGGCCAATTGAACCATGATTTATATTCATGTCGTTCAAGTTTAAAGCCACTAAAAAATTTTTTTTAAAATTAGCAGATAAAATAAATTTTTTAAAATTTAGCTTTGTCTTCAACCATAATCTATGATCTCACTTTATGTTGAAAGTCAAACATCATTATATAAGAACATGATGGGGTCAACAAGATCCGGATCAAGTTGGGTACGAAGTTTGGTAACTAGATGACCTGCAGCACTGAACTGTCTATCAGACATCACTGATGTAGCTGGTATGGCGAGGTACAGCTCAGCTATTGATGCGATGGATAGAAATTAATCGCTATTTTAAAACCACCACACAAGTGTATCAACATCTCAGCCAGCAGGAGTTGCCAAATATCTGTCACACTGTGAAATATCAGGCACAGACAGTGTAACAGACAGACCCACGAAGGACAGCATAGCGGAGCAGCTGAGCCTGTTGGCTTGTATTGTGACATTGCAGTTAAACATTTTTCAAGCAATGTCACATGCTGTTTTTCTGCACTCCACATCGAACATGCCAAGGTTTTTTGTTGCAGGATCCAGAACTGATACCACGATGAATGGATCTAGTCGCTTGGTTGTTGAGCTGAAAGCAATCAGTCAGTGTTGTGTGCAGGTCATTTTTGGAGCTTTGAATTGCCAAAGAATATGTTGACTTCAGATCTACAATTAATAAATTGATGAAAATAAGGTAATGATGACGGCATTTTTTCAGCTGACAGAAGAGATGTCACAATCTGCAGGACTGGCAGCTGATCCTCAATAAGCTGCCAGTGTTTGTTGTGCAAGTCAAGCACCTTGGCATCTGCAGCCTTCACAACTTAGCAGTTAGACAGCATTTCCTCTACAGGCCACCGAAGTTTCACCAGACGCACAAACATATCATAGATGCTATTCCATCTTGTTCTAACATACTGTACCAGCTTCAGTGGTTAGCCATCAACTCCTGATATGCCCAATGATGTCTGACATACCTGCATCTCCATCTAAGCAAGGGGTCTGTGAGAGAAGTGGCCCACTAGACGACTAGTGGTACCAACACACTTGCTTATTGGATTGATAGTTATTTTATCCATGCCCATGCTGCCTGTCACAGCCAGATGAAGCTTGTGGTTTGCACAGATTATATAAAACCAATTATTTCTGCTACTGGTCTCTTTTATGTTGGCTGCTCCGTCATGAACCACTGCAATTGTTACAGTTAAATGGTCCTGATTAAACAGGACCTGACCTGATGACCAGTTAACCTTTAACAACCTTAATATATATATAACTATATATTTGTATATATATATTTCAAAAACCTGTATCTCAGTCTAAAAGTATGTCATTACTATCTTACTCAGGCCCCCACATATTATTTTATCATGGAATACAGCCATCTTTGCAAGAAGTTTGGACTCCTCTGGCTTAAGGATATTTAGGGACTAAATATTCACAATAGTAAATACCTACTAAATTTTCCCCTTTTCTCCTGCATCAGATTTGACTCTTGATCGTCTTCGAGATCCAGGGACCCAGTCAGTGTCTGTGTTGTCATTGACATCAGCCTCAGTTTCATTTTCCTCCTCACTGCCTGTCTGTTCCATGTCACTTGTATGTACTTTGGGTGAACGTCGCTGTGATTGCCTTCGTGGCCTTTTATCCATTTCCATAATGTCCTCATCCCTAGGTCTTCTGTTGGCTATTCTGGTAATAGTTTCAGAATCTTTTTCTGGATTTACATTTAGAGGTTGGAAATTCATGACACTTTGAATCGGAGCAATCTTTTCAGAAATAACCTGCCCAGTATTTTGCGCTGGTGGAGGGTTGGGTAATTCTACCTCTTCCTCCTCATCAATTTCATCATCAGTATCAGGGTTTTGTATAACAAAGGGTTTAAGGACCCCAGGTTGGGGCTGGGGCAAATGTCCTTGTAAGTTATTGTTTATCACAGGTGCATGTGGAGGGGGTGGTTGAGGTGGAGGAAGAGGTGGTGGTTGCTGAGGATGGGGGATTGGCGGTGGGGGTGCTGGTTGAACAAATGTACCTTCTTCACCTTCATCATGAGTTATTTTTCTTGGGATGGATTTCCTCCCTTTCCTGCCAGACTTACCATCACCACTCTCCCCTCCAGAGCCAGGACTCAGGCTCTCAGTCTCACCATCAACATTGTGTTCATCTCTAGCTCTTTCAGATAAGGAGCTAAGAAAATTGACTGCATCTTCTTCCATAACATCAGTAGTTTCGTTTAGTCCATGCTTTACTTTCTTGTGCCTGTTCAGATTACCTGAAAGTCAAAGAAATTCATTTAGGTCATAATATATTATTATTTATTCACATGAAATTCTGTGGATTTATACTTAACTAGCTGACCCGCGTCTGAGCATACACCGCTAATGATTGAGTGACGGGAGAAATTTTGTGAAAGTAATTGTAGAGGAGAGTGTGTGACTACTTTTCTGTCACCGAGCACAACAGAGAGCACCAAGTTATTATGCCAATGTCAAGAAACAAAGCTTACAGCCGTGTTGCGAAGTCATGTTCAAAAAGAAAGTGGGAAAACGGGCACAAACACAAACATTTTTAAAAATTAAAAAAGTAATGTCTTAGATGGACTTGAACCTACGACCTTCCGCGTGTTAGATGAATGTAATGACCACTACACTATGAAATACATGCTATTCTGTTTGTTCTGAAAGAACAAAGTAATTGACCTCAATTGAACACATCGTTGGTCTCGATGACCCCCCACCCTGTGCACTACCTTTTCTTGCCAGCTGATTGGTCGATGGGGTTAGACAGCTTGCTTGGTGTCTGGCATGGTTTAACCATGAGGAGAATTATATATATATAGATTATTGTAATGAAAATTCAAGAAATTATAACAATGTCTAGAGGTCATATTCCCCATACAAAACCAATCAACAGGTGGTGTGTATTAATCAATGAAATAAAATAAACAGCCCAATACTTCCAATTAGATTTAGTTTAAACATACTATCATTATTAAGCAAAAATCATAATGAAACAAGGTTATCTATTTTCACCAATGATTTTAGAAGCTATTAAATTGAGTTCAATCAGACAAATTTGAAAACAAGCCATGAACTCACCTTTCAAAGTGAATGTACTCCCACAAAAACATACATAGGGTTTAGTGTTAGTGTGCATGTGCATATGTCCTTGTAAGTTGTGATAACGACCAAACTCTTTTCCTAAAAAATTTGAAAGAAGTGGATAATGATTTCCATCAGGAGAGAACTTACTGTAAAATATTTTGTATAACACAAGTTTAGTCACTTGATATTGTTCTTAACAGTCACTGCTATAATGTAATTATTAAAAGTAATTAAAACTGCATACCACACTTATAGTAGTTTACTAAACGTTAAAAAGAACTGCTTATCAATAAAAATAAATAAATATTTAAAATGTATATTTATACCAACTGATAATGTACTTGTGGAGTAGTATAATAATTCAGCAACGAAACAACATTAAAATATAATGATTTCTACACAGAGAAATATATTTACCACAAATTGTACATTCAAATGGTTTACGGTCGGCATGAACAACTTGGTGAGCCTTCAGTGTCTGAGGCTGGGTGAATAGTTTAGCACAGACATTGCATTTAAAGGTTCTGGTTGTCTCATGTATGAGTTTGTGTCGCTGCAAGTTGGCCCTTTGGTTGAAAGATCTGCCACAAATATCACAGGTGTACGGCTTGAGGCCGGTGTGGGTAAACTGGTGGGCTTTCAAGTGGTGCTCCTGTAATGACAATTTCTATAAGATACGTTTTAGGATTTGAAAGAAGAAGCAAACGATAAAATGACAACAGCTAATTATGGCCCTAAAGATGAAAGACCAATCAAATTATCTATGGAGAACAAAAAAATTGTTAATCCTTTATAACCAATAAATATCTTGTAAAATAATTTTACAAACATTGGTTATCAAGGTTTTTGATTTATTAGCTATTATAACCCTTTGTGATCCCTTTAAAAGTAAAGTAGCAAATAATCAAATGAATAAATATAAATGAAACCTAAAACCAATTAAATAAATCAAAATTGCAAAGATAAGGACATTAATTTCTATATGTTTATAATAAAATATTTACTTTCATAAAGTCCATGCCACACTCTGTGCACATATAGGGCCTATGGCCATTGTGAGATTGCATGTGGTCCTTTAACTGACTTGGGTAGCGGAACTTCCTATCACAGTAACGGCAGAGCAACTTGCCACCCTTATCTCCATCCTTCATGTCATCAGTGTCATATTCTGAATCAAAACTCTGGTTTTGGTCTGGATAGCGCTTTACAATACTGCTACCAGGTGAAGTATGCATTTGTTGCTAAATTGTGGAAACAAAATACTTTTGAAAAATATAGTTATTGAAACTTTTGTTAACTGTATGTAAACACTTTGCTTATATAAAATATTTAATTGAAAACAATTTGAACAACTGTGTTATACTATTTTTTAAAATAACTATTTATCTCTCAGTCATTGGGCTGATTATATTAAAAGTTGTTAACTAAAGTTTTTATATATATCTGTCATTAGTAAATGAAGGTATTTTAGTAAGGCTCATGACTTGCAAAATAGAATAAAGCTTATAGTTCAAGAGAATAGACATAACAATTTTGACTCACCATTTGCCCGTCATGTTGAGAAGATGAAGGTGAGTGACCTGATGGATGTTTAGAGCGCAGGTTTGCACAGTAACCATTTTTTTCACTGACAGCTGTGTGACGTTTGAGATGACTGATCTGAGTAAATCCTTTACCACACATGTTACAAGTGTGTGGCTTAATTTGGTCATGGGTTAGCATGTGTGTGTTCAAATGGCTAAGTTGTTTAAAATACTTGCCACATTTCAAACAGAGATGGGGCTTGATGCCACTATGGTCCAGTACATGCATCACCAGATTATGCTTGGTCGTATAAGACTTATCACATTCATTGCATTGCCAGCGTTTCACATTACCCACCTGCACATACTGTGTGTCATCAATTCTTACACTAACTTCCATCCGCTCTTGTTCCAGATCTCTTGCTTTAGCTTTCCTCTCCTCCATCAACTGTTCTTCATTCTCTATTCTGACATCACCAACAATTTCTTGACCTCGTCTAGAATTTATTATTTTATTTTGATATTGGTTCCTATACTGGTGGGGGTTTCCTGTAGACATGATTCCTTTATGCTGGATGGTATCAGTTGGAAGTGGACCACCTAAGTTAGAGGGTCTACTAACTATACCCACTGTGACAATGGTGGCTTTGTTTGAAACACATGTTGTCATTGTAGCTTTGCCTGCAGCATCCATAAAACTGGGTGATATGATAGTCTTCATTTTAGTGTTCTTGTTGTAGTCATGATAGTCTCCTCCTTGTGAGGGAAGAGGATCATAGGGGAATGTAATTCGGGGTGAACCATGAGCAGGTGTCCCCCTACTGTTCTGATTTGGCATTGATCTATGCCGCCTTGCTCTTTCATCATCCTCATCAGAAAATTCTGTCTCCGATTCTGATTTGTAGATTTCAGACTTTGGAATTTTTATCTTTAATTCTCCCATTTGTTCTTCATTGGTCTGTGTTCCTTTGTTAAATATTGATGGCCTTTCTGTTTTACCTATAATAAAAAACTTGAATGGTCCAATATGGCGCCTGGGCATGGGTTGGCTATGGGAAAGATACTTGTGCTTAAATTTGTGAATAGTCATGGATTCTCCTGTGGGTTGGCCCATTACTCCATGCCCATAGCCACCATGCCTATCAAGGTGCATTGGCCCAGAGTGATACTGCTGTTGACTTGGAGCTTCTTCCTTATAAGACCGAGGAGAATGTGCCGACATATGCTGACCACCGCCATTGTGTGTTGAGTGCTGTAAGATAGATGAATGTGGGATGTTATTACTGTAGTTAGAAGAGCCCATGCCAGGGGAAGTAGAGCCAAGTGAAGGAGACTTGCTGTAGTTCTTTCCAGACACTTGATCAGGGTATGAAACAGAATCAAAGTGATTTTGAATACCACGGCCACCTGAAGTTTGGAATGCATGTTGTTGGCCAGATATACTAGAATAAAGAGCCTGTGCATTTTTGCCAAGATCACTGCTGCTAGTGCCACTGCTGGAAACAATTGTGCTAAAACTTGGTAAACGGTCAGAAATCATCCCAGAAGCTGAAGATGGTATTGGCATAGGCAAATGTGGACCTTGATCTGGTGGATAGTCCGAAAATCTGCTTCGAAATGAACCTGATGGTAAGCTTGACATGGAAGGCATACTTGCCTGCTGTGAATAATTCATATGAAATGGTGACATGCCATAATTACTTCCTCTTTGATTCTGAGGGAAAACTGGGCCTCCACCAGCAAATGCTATACCTCCCTGCATATCACTTGGCAGTGAGCTAGGAAAGTCCACAGGTCCATAATCATCTCCTGCAAACTGAAAACCTGATGGAGGCAAATTATCCATCCTTGGCTAATTGGGATACCTGCTAGATGAATAGAAAATATAAGTATATAGTTTTGCTTTATACATTTATAAAATATGAAAATAAATATTCTAGTATTGCCAACTAGAAATATAAATTTAGTGTTGCATGATGGATTAATAGTAGATATAAATGGAGTATTCACCTTAATACATATAAAAAATTTAGTTCATGAAATCAAAACCATAGTACAGGAATCAGTGATAACTTTTAGGTTTATTTATTATAATTAATTGAGATTTTATTCTTGTTATGGATAATATGAATGACCAATTTCATAAGCTATAGGTATTTACATCAGAGTCAGGGCTAATAAATTGTTTTTGATACCTTTGAAAAAAAAAATACAGGGGTAGGGGAGGGGTGAGAAGTGATGGTGGTAGCTTGTTGTTTCCATAATCATAATCAATTATGACTATCAAAATTATTATTATTTCAGAACAATCCTGTTTTTATCCACTTTATTTTTTTTTCTTGCACATGAGCTACATGTCATATGTTGCTGCATTATTATAATCATCAACTAAATATAAAATTTAAAAATCATTTTATAAGAAAGGAGGGAAAACAAAAAACACTTCAGGCTTCAGGTTTAAATTCTAAATCTAAATACAGCAACCTTACTAGAAAAGAAACAGCAGCCTAGCTAGCCCTAAAGCAGACTAAAGCTAGCATGAATTTAAATAAAATGAAGAAAAACAAGGGGAAAAAATAATACTTGTTATTACTTAAACTATTATACTGTAATGACTATTTTGTCCAAGGTCCAAGTTCAATCAGAATATTAACATGTCAATGACGGCAATGTGATTCTTTTAAGTAGTTTTAAGTAATTAAAATTAAGTAGATGGTCCATATGGTGAGTGGCATTGGCATTGCATAATTAAATACATTTTTAATATTAATATATATTATTTGATTGAATAATCATAATCTTGAAGTTGGAGACTGCCTTTATTGGTAAGTAAAGCTTCGAGTTTGTTGGGCGCCCCCCCCCCCCTTTTTTTTTCTCTACTCTTCGCTACTCAATTTCAATACTGCTTTGTCATTGTCTTTTATCGTAAATAATAAATCATCCAGCCAGCCATGCAGCAACAAACAATATTTTTTTTAAAGAAGTTTTTCGTTTAGCGGCTGATCAATACAATTACAAGTGGAATTGTTTTCAGAATGTGTGCAATTTTAAGCCGAAATAACGAAGAAATATAATAGCATGGCACTTTATTAAATGCACAGCAAGTCTACATTAACTATTAATATTAACAAGACTAAGTTATTTTTAGATTAGGATTTTGGACAGAGCAGGTTTCCAATTCCAGCGCAAATATATTCCATGAATTTTAGCGCAATGATATAGTCTAAATTCTATTATGAAAAACAAATCAAAAATCATTAAGAATTTAGGCTGAAATTAATCTCAAATTCAAATAATAATTAAGTTAGAAGTGGTAAGGGCCCCAATCCTGATTTATATAAGGGAAAATTAAAATTCGCCCCTGCCTCGCTCATCACCAAACATAAAATGAATAGCATCGCATAATGATAATGACAAACTCAGTGCGCGCTCAGCGCCGCCGCCACTCACTCCCTCCCTCACTCTCCTGTTTCACTTTTTATATTTTATTATTCTTTCTTTTCTTCTTCATTATTAAAAGCAGATATGTCGTTAAAATTGCAAAGAAAATGAGTGCTATCGATACACAGAAAAGCAGGAAATAGCTCGACAGGGACACAAAACAAATAGATCTATATGTTATGAAATTAAACTCAAATGAATAAACGTTAATGTATCTAAGGAAAATCCGAGGGACGGAAGACACAGATGCTGGTGAGTGGAGGAAAATGGCGTCAACGAAGAACGGAGGAAAAAACCCATAAACCTTGAATGCAATAATAATCTAGCTACCATTGACATTCGTGCATCGTTCAATGATGCACTTTCGCATTATCCTAATTTCCTATTTTTAAAACAGGTCCTTAACTTACTTACCTGATTCACATTAGGAATATAGTCTGTGTCGGCACTTTTGATGGTACTTCAAGGAAGGAGTGAAGGAAGTAGATTGTTCTTCCAAAAAGCGTAAAAATAACATAATGTAAATCATATTATTTCTTGACGAAAATTTGCAACAAAATAAAAATTTCTATTTAATTTCCACATAACTTAAAGAACATGACAGTGCGTTTAATTGTCCAGTTGCTTTTGCTGTTTGTTTATATATTAATTTGAGTAATATTTTTCAATGCGCAAACTGAAGACCTGATTTACCCAGGAGTAGTGATGCGGTTTGAACAATAACACTAATACTAATAACTAACAGTAAACGTCTGCCAGAGCATGATAATCAGCTCTATAAAACGGAAACATGTTATTATCATTCAAAGCAAGAAATAAATTATATGGAGTGATTTGCATAAAATACTTATCAATACACTGCCTTGAAATAAATTGCAGTATTATAAGTACATTTTTAAAGATATTTAGCTATTTCAGTTACCTCCCTTCTCATAACAAATATAAATAATAATTATCATGTGTTATTTCCCTTACAGCAATAAATTAATATCAACAAGTATTTATTAGTTAGCAAATTAGTGCTCAATTATTTAATTTCCGTTAAAGTTGTTAGAGGCGTTCAACTTTAAATATTTTGTTTTTTGAAATTGTGAGTATTCATTTCTGTTTAAGTTCTTATATTTCTTTCTATAGAAAAGGGGGGGGGGGAGACTTTCTGACAGTATTTTCTTTGCCTTTTAAATGTTCAAATTTTATTATTATCCGAATTGATATAATACAATTCATTATGTGAATGAGAGGCGGTGACTGCCAGTGGCATAGCTAGAGGGGGGGGGTGCGTTACGCCCGGGGCGATACACATTTTTAGGGCGTCATTTGTGGGCAGTTGAAAAGTACAGCCATTTCTGACGATCGCCTTTTAATTTTTGAAGGGTTAAAACCAAGGGCAAGGTGAAACAAAAATATTCAGCATTTCGAGTCTTTATTAACGGGTCGCGCAACATTTGTTTGATTAATTATTGGTTGTTATAACTAACGCAAACTCGTTAAAAATTTAAGATCGCTCAAAAAAGGTATCGATTTGTTTGGAAAAATCAATCGATATACGTCAAAGATGACGCTTTTGATACGAAAACTACACATAAAAACACGTAACCGTTAGGCCAAAAAATATGTGCTATCAATATCGCCACGGCAGTTTTTGCGTGGAATTTCCACGTGCGCAGAATTATTCGCAAACAAGTACCTACATGGCATGGTGGTTCAAATATTAATGTGTTTAACTTGTAAGTAGTAATTTATGTTACCATTTCAGTTTTCTAAAAAGTATTGTAAGGGAATATTAAAAATTAATTTTATTTCGTTTTTATTGCATTAAAGTAGCACAAATTTTAAAAATAACGATTATTCATTAAAATGGTAATCATATCCACTTAAAGTAATGTGCAAATAATAGGAAAAATAATTAAAATTGACATCCGAAGAAGTAACAAAGTAAAATGAGATCAGATGCTGAAATTCTACTTGTTTCAATGAAACCTTTTTCTTTTCTATTTTTATGGGAACTCGGTTTTTTTTTTAAATAAAAAATACAAACCCATCTCAAGTAACAAAGCGATATGCCAATACAAAACGCTGTTATATTTATATCAGCCAAAACAATTTTTGAAGAAATATGAGTGGTGAAAATTCAGAAGACGTGGTTATTTCTTTAGAACAAGAAGTGCAACGAGAATTGGTTTTACCAATGAATAGAATTTAAAAGAAAATAAAAGTATTAAAAGAACGATTTGACTTTGTTCAGGTGCATGTCCTTGCAAGAAAATATTCGTATATAACACCCTATAATACCATGTTACCTACTAAATGAAGAATTTGCGCATCTAATAAGTTATTGTTTTCACATTGATAAGGAAAATTTCAATATTGAAAGAAAAAGGATCCATGTTTTTATAGCTGTACCTTCACCACTAAAAGAGGCATTACGGTAGAGAAAAAAAGAGGGGGGGGGGAACCATTTTATCTTTTAAATTTTAGTCAAAAGTATAGATTGGAAAATTATGTACCCAAAATAAAATTATAATTTTGCTTTGAATTTTTTCAATTTTTGCGATCAGTGTTGCTAGTTGTGAAAGGAGCTCAACAAGCTTTTTTTTTTTTTTTTGTGACGTCCATTTATTAAATATTCCCCTCGTGACAAATGTGTGAATCCCCCCATTTATGGATGGCCTCTTATAAGGGCGCCCAATTGGAGACCGCCCCGGGTGGCAAAAGTTCTAGCTACGCCACTGGTGAGTGCAACTCCTTTTTTCTTTTAACATTCCAGACGCTCTTTAATTGCAGAAGATTATTGCGTCCTGTGTTCTTATACTGTCTTACAAGCTAGTAGAAACAATTAGCATTGGAAAATATTCTTCAAAACAAAGAATTAAAATACACTTTACGAAAAGCCTTTCACATTTATTCATGGAGATTATAAAGAATAATGGAACTAAAACAAAAAAATTATATGTTCTTCTTTTATTCAAGAATATCATGATTACTTACATATTGAAACTAGGGCTGGAGAACTTATCGATTAATTTCTTGATTTATTCTAATTATTTTAATCGATAAAATTTAAAATACCAATTAAATTTACAGAAAATGTTTTTAAACAATTTTTAAGATTTATTATTAAATAATTAATTATTAATAATTAAAATAATTAACAATAGTTTGCTTTCTTTATTTACGTACATACTTCTCCATTGAAAAACAAAAATATTTTTTGCCTGTTTTTGTTACTTCCCTTGTAATTTTTTAAGTTTGATGACGTCATACATCTTATTTTTAGCTTTTATCAAAATTGTCGATTAATTATTCGGTAATTTTTCAAAAGTAAACGATTAAATTTAAATTAATCGATAACAGCCCTAATTTAAACTAATTTACATGTCTGACAACCCACTCAATATACACACATGAAAATGTTATATTCGAATTAGAGTCCCCTTTCCCCTTTGATCAGGGCCGTCTTAATACATAGGCCCATTCGGCATTTGCACGGGGCCCCACGAGCATAGGGGCCCCATGGGAATATGTTTATTTTTGGGCTGTTAACGATTAATTTAAATGTATTCATTAACTTTTGAAAAACGAACAATTAATTAATAGTTAATTTCAATTAAAGCAAAAATTTTAAATTTATGGCGACACAAGCAACATTTATTAAACGTACTTGTCGAAAATTGAAATAACTTCTTTACATGACATCTTTTAACCAACAACACAAACAGACAAGTATGTTGACATTATTTGGTTCAAGTGATGAGCGGGTCTTATTGACAATATAACCAGCCGAGCTGAATGATTGTTTACTTAGCTCTAAATTAAATTAGATTGCCTTAGCTGAAGTTTCTGATACTGTAGTGGATGTTTGGTTTGAAGGTGGTATATAAGCGAAGTGTTAGAACCATGGCAGCAATGTTCACTTTAAGCAGCGTGGCTGCACAGATATTTGACCGACGCCACGCAGGAGTTTAGAATCACCGCGCAAATTTTGCACACAAAAATGGACGTTGTGCAACTTTGCACACTAGTTTCTTAACTTTAAACACGGAACAACGAATTTTAGGGAACATGCATGGTAGGCAAACGATTTTTCTCAATAGACCAAGTAAACTTTATCAACATTATGAACATTCACGTCAGTCAATAGTTTAAAACCAAAATGTTCTTGTAATCATCGTCCGGAAATTAGTTAATATTTATCACCCGAATTATTTAATTATTTTAACTTCCAGTACATTTATAAGTGGTAGGTCAATTAATTCGATTAAAAAATCGTAAAAACATTTTAACGATTAATCGAGAAATCAATCGTTAATTTCCTAGTTTATTAATATATATTTTTATATATTTTTTTATTCCTGCGGGGGGGGGGTGCAGTCTTTCTTTGCCCAGGGGCCCAACACTGTTTATTTGCCCAGGGGCCCAAAATGATGTAAAGATGGCTCTGCCTTTGATGAATATATAAATTCTATTTAAAAAATGAAAATGCTGTGGTACCTCGAGATACGAGATTAGTTCGTTCCGGTGTGGCTTTCGTATCTTGGATCCGTTGTATCACGAACTAGGTTTTACTCGTAAAATTATTAATCTTTTCCAAACCACACAGAAACAACACTACAAATTGAAAATATGAAGGAAAGCTATAAACAAAACAAAAAACAAAACAAAGTAAGATTATTCAATCCTTAAAAATACACATTATATTATAAATAAAAAAAATAGTAATAAAACAATGAAAACAGCATAAATAAAATAAATGAAAAATAATATGAATGCAAATATGAAATTTTACCTTTCACACGTAGCTAAGTGTCTGGGGAGGTGGCAAGGGAGGAGAACGGATGGTAGAAAACATTACGTATGAAACACTTAACTTTATAAAAAATAAAACGTTTTTAAATTTTAGATTAAGTTCCACCAACATCTTCCAGCTTCTTCTCAATCAAGAACATTCTCTGCTTCGCTAGCAGCTATTAATTTCTTTGATGCCATGGTCATAAAAATATGTGTCCTAAAAATTCACGAGAATATACACGAATTTAGGACACAAACACAGCCTCTCCTTATTACAGCCTCTCCTTATTACAGCCTCTCCTTATCACAGTCTCTCCTTATTACAGTCTCTCCTTATTCCAGCCTCTCCTTATTACAGCCTCTCCTTATTACAGCCTCTCCTTATTACAGTATCTCCTTATTACAGCCTCTCCTTATTACAGCCTCTCCTTATTACAGCCTCTCCTTATTCCAGCCTCTCCTTATTCCAGCCTCTCCTTATTACAGTCTCTCCTTATTACAGTCTTTCCTTATTACAGTCTCTCCTTATTACAGCCTCTCCTTATTATAGCCTCTCCTTATTCCAGCCTCTCCTTATTACAACCTCTCCTTATTACAGCCTCTCCTTATTCCAGCCTCTCCTTATTCCAGCCTCTCCTTATTACAGCCTCTCCTTATTATAGTCTCTCCTTATTACAGCCTCTCCTTATTACAGCCTCTCCTTATTACAGCCTCTCCTTATTACAGTCTCTCCTTATTACAGTCTCTCCTTATTACAGTGTCTCTTTCATTTTTAAGCTTTGTAAGTAAACATTATTATATGATTGTAAGAGGTCGAGACCTCAGAACAGCTGAAAAATCCTAATATCATCGGCCTTAATCTCTAAATTACTCTGTGAAATGGTGTAGTCAACTGGACATGTCTGCCACACTTATTATATTTTCTCACTCTATTCGGATATGGGGCCGTCCATAAAGTACGTTACGCTATTTTTGACCACTTTAACTCCCCCCTACCCCCTGTCACAAACTGCCACAAATCTCGCCCCCCCCCTTTTCCCCACAAAGTACGTCACGGCCCCTATACATGTATTTTATTTTTTTACTAGGAGTAGGGGCGACGATGTCTAACCCGTCTCCCCTCTCTCTCCCTCTCTCCCCCTTTTCATCCCTCCCTCCCTCTTTCATTCACCCCTCTCTCTCTCTCTCTCTCTCTCTCTCGCTCTCTCTCTTACTCACATATAAAAAAAAATATTCCATCTCGCTCTTTCGCCTCTCTCTTAAAAGAAAATATTTTTTTAAAAAACATTCCATATTTCTGTTATATTAAAAAATGCATGCATACTTTTGAAACTTGAGTTAATGAATACTTTTATCTTCTCCCTCGCCATTCACCACGTGAAATTATAGGAAATAATCGGATCGTTAATCATGGTGATTTTGTCTCCACAAGGGAAACCAAATATTCCAAGGCTGAGAACAGAGCATGCATTGTTTCAAGGTCGACAAGCAATTTTATCTTGTCTTCAATTATGGCAGCTGAGTTGTCGTTCCTTTTTTTTCCTTAGCGTCTTATTTCTCTCATTCTCATTCACCTCTCAATACATTTTGTAGAGTGCTTGGTTTACGTTCAAAATTGTCAATGTCAACTTGATTAGTCGTCTATTTGTTGAGTGTCAATATTTGTTTGTTAACTGTTTGTCTGCTTGTTAACTGTCAACATTAGGATTGGTGGTCTGTTAACTGTCAACATTTGTTTGTTAACTGTTTGTCTGCTTGTAAACTGTCAACATTAGGATTGGTGGTCTGTTAACTGTCAACATTAGGAATGGTGGTCTGTTAACTACAAATATTTGAATTTTGTGGACTGTGCGTTAGCTGGGGGTCTATTTGTTAACTGTCAACATTTGAATTTTGTGGACTGTGCGTAAGCTGGGGGTCTATTTGTTAACTGTCAACATTAGGATTGGTGGTCTGTTAACTATCAACATTTGAATCGATGATATATTAGTGAATTGTCATCATCTTTACTTATTTTATAACGATTTAAATACTTGAAATACTTAATGGAGATTTTCTTTTATCAGAGATTACCTTCAGGAAGTTTGATTTTATCATCAAATCCTGCTGGCAATTATCACTTCACTTGCAGGTTTTATCAATAAAAAAAAAAAGTATTTCTCTTGCAACATTCCAAAAAACGTTGGCTAGAATTTAAGCTCGGGGACATATTGCTATCGACCTTGCTGCAGTCTTACACTAAATAAACCATACAACAACGCAGCTCTAAAGTGCCGCGAAGAGTAGATACTTAGCTATGAGGGCTTACCTCGACTACAAAAGAAACTGGATCTTCTTTGAGATCAAGTGTCGAGACTCCCTGTAGTAGATTGATTGAAGAATGATGTTGGTCTGACAAGTGACAGGATCAGAGAGTAAAGAGCTAGGTTGACGTGAAACACATCTTACGTATAAAGAATGCTCTAGTACAGTGGTCCCCAAATAAACAGTTTAATCAACGCAAATTTCAATTAACTTTAAGTCGAAATCCTCCCATTACCATGCAGTTAATTTTTTTTTTTAAATTAACATCTGAAGGTGAAATAGAAACGAAGGTTGAGAAAGTCCCATGATTAAAAGTTAACATTTTAAAATAGATATAATAATTAACAGTTTAATATCAATGTCTTAAGTTAAAAGTAAAGCTATTTGTGGTGCCCACACATATGTATACCTACTAACTTGTATGTTAGCCTTACTAATAAAATCTCTGCATCTCGTATTCTGTTTGCCACTGTCGGCCCCTACTTCTGTCTCAATCCGTCCAGTTTTAAACCTTCTATCTATTCTATATTAACATGTCCTTATCAGACCTTCACAACACTCTAACTCATTGTCTGTCTATCTTTATATGTCTTTATCATACCTTTAAAACATCCGTACTCCTTATCTATCTTTATATGTCTTTATCATACCTTTAACACATTCTTACTCCTTGTCTTTCTATCTTTATATGTCTTTATCATACCTTTAAAACATTCTTACTCCTTGTCTGTCTATCTTTATATGTCTTTATCATACCTTTAAAACATTCGTATTCCTTGTCTGTCTATCTTTATATGGCCTTATAAAACCTTCACAACATTATTACACCTTGTCTGTCTATCTTTATATGTCTTTATCATACCTTTAAAACATTCGTACTCCTTGTCTGTCTATCTTTATATGTCTTTATCATACCTTTATAACATTCTTACTCCTTGTCTGTCTATCTTTATATGGCCTTATAAAACCTTCACAACATTCTTACACCTTGTCTGTCTATCTTTATATGTCTTTATCAGACCTTTAAAACATTCTTACTCCTTATCTATCTTTATATGTCTGTATCAGACCTTTAAAACATTCTTACTCATTGTCTTTCTATCTTTATATGGCCTTATAAAACCTTCACAACATTCTTACTCCTTGTCTGCCTTCAAAAACATCTTACTGTGACCGTTATTCACTCCTAAGTGCTACAATTTTGTCGATCAACTTACAGTATTTCACATAACTTGACAAACTTGACCATGCTACTCTATTGACCTTCATCCCCCACCCCCAAGCCCCTTTGCCATTTGCTAGAGTGACCCACTTGTACACTTGTTAACGCAGAGAGCGTGTCTGATTGGTAGGGGCTGGTGTGAAATTCAGTTATTAACTGGAGTGAAGTGAGTAAGACGGAAAGGCATGGCGAGTGGATCCACTAACTTGACATTTGGGATACATGTCACAGTCAATATGATAATACATGTCACAGTAAATATGATAATACATGTCACAGTCACTATGATAATACATGTCACAGTCAATATGACAATACATGTCACAGTCAATATGATAATACATGTCACAGTCAATATGATAATACATGTCACAGTCAATATAAAAGTATATATCAAATTGATTCCGTTATGATATATGTCAGAATGAATATGATAACATTGATTTTATGATTCGTGTAACGGTGCATACATTTACGTGACACTAGGGATATCAGTCACAGTCGATGTTTAGAACCTGACATTTGGGGTACCTGAACCCCTGCTCACATGGTATGGAATCAAAGGGCAAACAGGAAGTGAGATCATTTACCAGTGGAGTAGACAGAGGAAGTCTCACCTTGGGCGGAATAATCTGTACTACCTCGTGCCCCACATCTCATCAAGTCAGTGGTTTACTTAGAACAAGAACCCAAGTAGAACTTCCCATTGGACAATACATTAAATAAACAACTCTGATTTATTTAAATGTTATTTATTAAACCCAAGAGTTATGGAAAGATTGGTAAAGACTTATGCAAACAAATTATTTAAGCTTCAGTAGCAATAAACTAAGGAAATATCAACTAGGATATAACACCTACAACTTCAGCATGAATCATCACCATCTGATGTTTGGCTATAACACCTACAACTTTAACATGAATCATCACCATCTGATGTTTGGCTATAACACCTACAACTTCAGCATGAATCATCACCATCAGACGTTTAGATGTTTTGTTTTGAATTCACTGCTGTTTTCTACATTGACCAAGCCTGCCATTTGGCCCACGTTGGTTCTAGTGCGGCGAAGGGTCACTTAAAATAATGTGAACACTTTGGGGCCATCTGTCCGGGATCCCTACCAGTTCCTAACAAAAGCCTTTTGTACACGACCATGAATGGCGCATTATTAAAGCTCAAATCGAAACGACCTTGTAGGTCCCCCAACAGTTTCTAACAACAAAGTCACATAGTTTTCTATCTATCAGTATCAGCGCCAACATTTCCTGAGCAAGTACAAGTTTAGGTTCTCAACTGGCCCCCCAGACTAAATATTTCATTGGACAGGCTTTTATATTTGAAGGAAAGATTTGTATTTAAAAAATAGAAAACTGTTTGTTGCAATGGCTGTAACTTATAAACGAATGTTTGTCCAAGATCCCAACCCACACAAAAAATCTTTCGGTTTGAGCACACAGCCTATGGCATATAAACGATGGGAAAACACTCGAGACTATTGTGTATGAGAGAAACTATGATTTCCATGGCTTGGCATAACGTCCCGGAAAGTACTCGAGGATCTGTTATGTTTATCAAAAGGGCAGAAGCTTGCGCTCGAGGAGGTGGCTGTGGTGTGCGGTGAATTCATGAACTCAAAGTAAATTGGATTGATAGCGTACCTCACAGGTGAAAGGTACTAACGTTCATGGCGTTAGGTCTAAAACTGTTGAGGTTAAAATAATGTCTCCGTTCATCAAAAGCCTGTTCAATGATTTTTGTTATTATTTTATGTTTTTATTTTTAAAAAAAAAACAGGAAAATTGCGGCAATTACAATTAACATTAGCTTAAAGTTTAAATATCAAAAATTTTAATCTTCAGGGTTTTGAAGTTCAACAAATTAAATACAACTTTTTAAAAAAAAAAATCTGGTCAAAAAATGAATATTTTAATGATTGTTAATGTAACCCATTGCTCCCTACCAGTACCTGTGATCAATTGTTTGAGTCAGTGAACGGCAGCATTGGTCGCTTATTCGTAAACACCAAAGTCTAACTAACAAACGGGAAAGTAGAATTATTTAGAAGTCATCATTTAACTACAGTGACTACAGCCATACCTACAGCCATACCTACAGTCATATTTCTCCCGGGTGGACAAATGTTCAGAAGGTCGTGTCTAGGGCGCACCCGAACTTTTCTCTGTGATAACATCAAAATGCCCGGCGTTTAAGGAAATAGCCTATGGTCAGTTACTCTAGCCCACTCATTTCTCTTCTTTTCAAAAATATTCGTGGAGGGTCTGTTCTGACCACTGGGAACTCGACCTTGACCTGCGCGCTGGCAGGCCGATTGTATTTTCTTTTAAGTCATAAGCAGCTTTTGTGTGTCGACACGGGGCGTGCCTGGGGCGCTGATGTTCATTTTGATTAGAAAAATTCCTGCAGGGCAAACGGTAATGACTTCTACTGTAAGTGGACTTCAATTTCTTGACTGGCTTGAGCAACTCAAGATGTAAGTCAGGTGATGGAATGAAATTACATTTGCAAGTATGTGGAGTTTGAATGTGGGGTTAGGCAGAGAGAGAGAGAGAGAGAGAGAGACAGAGAGAGAGAGAGAGAGGATATAACCTACGTCACATTCATACACATCTCCCCTTTGTCTCATTTTCTCACCATCTGTCTCACTGTAACAAATACATGCCACACCCCCACACCAATTTTAAATACAAAATTAAAATTATGTAGGCTAACCCACAATGCTTCGGATACTGTGTCTTTGTATATCAGTCTCTCTCTTTCTCTTTCCCCCTCTACCTTTCTCTCCCATCCATCTCTATCTCTTTCTCTCTCCCTCTCTCTCTCTCTCTCTCTCTCTCTCTCTCTCTCTTTCACTTTGTCATTCTGACTTTTATACACACTATTTCCTCTTTAATGAGTTTTAGTCTTTCCCTGGCCAGACATACTGAGTATAGACCATAGACTACAGCTCTGTCATCACACTTAGTCTACAACTCTCCCATATAAAACACTCATAAAGTCTTGAACTCAGACACACAGATACACCTATCCACATCTGCACAAACACACGCACACTTAATTCTATCACGATAAAATACTCTCTAAGAAAGAAATGTTTACATGACATTTCGTGTCCCCCTGCCCTCCTCCCCACCCCCCGCACACACCACCTCCGGGGGCTGAGAGATAATATGTTTTACTTACAAAAATGCGAAATATAAACAATTTAAAATGTTCTCTGCGAATGTACCTCCTGCCGTTGTGACGGTAATCATGTTACATGTGCAGGGGCAGATTTAGGGGGGGGGGGGGATTTATGGTAAAGGGTACGGCCTAGCAGTCACATATTTTATTGTAACAAGTATCTAAGCCAGCTTCACCCCTACTCGCTATTAAAACACACCCTTTAAATCTCTACAGGTTTATAAAACTCATAGGCGGCCCCAGCAGTACGCGGGGCTTTGGGCCCGTGCGGGGCCGAGAGGTGGCCTCAGCAATACCACGGGGCTTTGGGCCAGTTCGGGGACGAGAGGCCTAAGTAGAGGCTTAATACCAAAAGAATTTACTATAGCGTGACGCCGCCCCCCACCTCCAATTAAGTGCGGGGGCTCTTCAGTCGCGCCGCCCCCTAAGGTGAAGGACCTGGGGCTACTCGCCACCCCCATAGGCCGCCTCTGATAAAACTTTATTACCGAGATACAAATCACAATTTATATCAGTATGCCATTATTTTTTCAATCATGTGAATACACGAATACAAGATAAGATATAAAATGGCGACTTCTGTGAAAGAACAAAGTGAATTATCTTATCAGAGACGATAGCGAAGGGAAAAAACGCGTTTAAGTTTAACAAAAAACCAAAACCTTGGTCTCTGAACGCAATATAAATCTTTATTTGACCCATGCATTCGTTGTATCAATGGTATTCATTTCTTGGCGCCACAAATTTAAGTTCAAACTGTAACTGTAAAATTTTATATAGACCAGATTAACGCCGCCGAGACTAACAGTAGATCGTCGTAATGATAAATTGTGTCAGCTACTAATCTAAAGAGTTACGACTACCTGACGGAGTTCTCATTTATAGAGGCCGGCTACCTTACTTTTTAATAGAAAGGCTACCTTACTTTTTAATAGAAAGGCTACCTTACTCCTTAATAGAAGGGCTACTTTCTGGTATTGAATTGTTCATGGGTACTCCCTGTATTATGTTTAGACTTTAATAAAACAAAAATGCTTTTATTCTCAGAAGGAAATATAATTAAAGTTTCAGTTGTCTCTGAGTAAAAACCGTTTTTTTCAGAATTTTTTAAGGGATTTCATTGATTTGTTTGTAGTCACATGCAGCATTGAGAGGGTGGGGTTGGTTTGCCGTATAAGAACACCAACGATAAACATGAAATAAACCATTTTCTTGCAGACCAGAAAAACATGTATGTATGATTTTAAGAGTTAAAAAGTAATCATATTACTGTTCTGTGCTTTATGCGGTGTAGTTGTGTCTACTTAAATAAAGAACATCTTTGTATAATCATGGGTAGTTCGGTCCGTGCTTGACTCGCTGCGGTGCTATTCTTGGCAAGAGACTTTGAAATTATCAGTATCGCTGACAAGCATGCAAGTAAACAAACAAAGAAATGTGTTTAAAGAAACTCCCAGCCTCCTCCTGACACCAGTAAACAGCAGACCATGCATCAAATTGTTTAACACGAGATCATATAATGTTAGTTCGTGTGGGTGTAAAAATGGACAGATCTATAAGTTTATATGTCGAACTAAACAAGGAGCAATCAACTCTATAATGAAATGTAATATTTTTTTTTTACCTTAGGCGCTTCAAGAGTAGCCCAAACCTTGCGGTTCAACGTGTGTCTTTAAAAAAACACTAAACACTATTTGCCCACCACATCAAGGCATCAATATTCACATAAATATTATCTGCAAATTTGTACTAAGTGACTACTTTAAAAAATCATCACTTGGTTAGGGATTTTAGTGAGGTAAAAAAAAAAATGAATGAAAGTATCAGTCGCTCAGCCCCCCCCCCCCCACACACACACACACACTTTTTTGCCTTTGTGGTGCTGTTGAGATACTGTTTTCATGTTATGGTCCATGTGAGATTAAATCAGCCTTTGCTAATCAGAGATACGCCTTTACATGTATCTCTAAATTATAAAGTGGAAAATGATACCCTAAAAAATAATAATAATAAAAAAACACACACACAAAATACTGTTATATTATAATTGTAGTTACCCTGTAACATTACACAAGTATTGTGCTCTTGTGACATATTACGACGAGTTTTTAGAGTAAACTTACACAGTAAAAGTGCAGACTTTAATTTGCTCCTTCCGTTAAATTTGTATTTGCATGAGAAACTGACGTCCCTTTAATCAGTGTCGTCGCTAGGGGGTGCGGAGGGGGCGGGCCGCCCCGGGTGACACCATAAGGGGGGTGACACAAGACCGTAAAATTCTATGTATTCCCGTTATTTGGCACTGGAAAACTCGGAGGATTTCTATGGGTTAAATCATGAGGGGGTGACACCATGAGCTACCACCCCGGGTGACACCATGAGGTACCGCCCCGGGTGACACCAACCCTAGTGACGCCTCTGCCTTTAATGTCTTGCTATTCTCTCCTGGCATGAAAATGTACGATATCATCTTTTCCGTAGCATTTCTTAAGAATCGTATTATAATAGGTCCCACTGAACATGGGACTAATGAAGACATACGCTGAATGACCCAGTAAATAACCAACCATGTCATTCTGGCATTTTATCCCCGACGTGTCCGTAAAAGACGTATTAAAAATACGTAAACCACAGCCCAACTCCAGATTTATGCCTGTACACCCGCCCCCCCCCCTTTTTTTTTTCCAAAGGCTGCCGATGTCCGCTTTTGCTGTTAACGAAGGACATTGTGAAATGTTCAATAAATAATAAGAAAAAAAAATAGAAATCAAAGAGTCTTTAGTGTCCATTACTTGATTTAATTTTTCCAAATAGTATGCACATCAAATTAAACCACCTCACACAATACCCACCCAAAGAAATAGAGGATCGATGGAAATGGTCTTAATCCTGCTGATATGAACAAGATTATGTGTCTATTTTGGTGTTATTTTAGACCTTGTCATACACATTAAAAACCTGAAATAATTTACGAGACACGAAACGAACCAGTGGTTTACTAGCAAAACACGTTTATTGCTTCTCTGTCACAGTGAGAATATGTTTGACACGTCTCTGTCATAGCGAGAATATGTTTGTCACGTCTCTGTCACAGCGAGAATATGTTTGCCACGTCTCTGTCACAGCGAGAATATGTTTGACACGTCTCTGTCATAGCGAGAATATGTTTGTCACGTCTCTGTCACAGCGAGAATATGTTTGCCACGTCTCTGTCACAGCGAGAATATGTTTGTCACGTCTCTGTCATAGCGAGAATATGTTTGTCACATCTCTGTCATAGCGAGAATATGTTTGCCACGTCTCTGTCATAGCGAGAATATGTTTGTCACGTCTCTGTCATAGCGAGAATATGTTTGTCACGTCTCTGTCATAGCGAGAATATGTTTGTCGCGTCTCTGTCATAGCGAGAATATGTTTATCACGTCTCTGTCTCAGAGAATATGTTTGTCACGTCTCTGTCTCAGAGAATATCATGTTTGTCACGTCTCTGTCT
Organism: Radix auricularia; assembly: GCA_002072015.1. Classification (NCBI taxonomy): domain Eukaryota; kingdom Metazoa; phylum Mollusca; class Gastropoda; family Lymnaeidae; genus Radix; species Radix auricularia. The sequence goes on along the minus strand of MUZC01000402.1, from coordinate 74,639 downwards.
CAGAGAATATCATGTTTGTCACGTCTCTGTCATAGCGAGAATATGTTTGTCACGTCTCTGTCTCAGAGAATATCATGTTTGTCACGTCTCTGTCTCAGAGAATATCATGTTTGTCACGTCTCTGTGTCAGAGAATATCATGTTTGTCACGTCTCTGTCTCAGAGAATATCATGTTTGTCACGTCTCTGTCTCAGAGAATATCATGTTTGTCACGTCTCTGTTTCAGAGAATATCATGTTTGTCACGTCTCTGTCTCAGAGAATATCATGTTTG
>MUZC01000402.1:47833-58801 GCA_002072015.1 Radix auricularia | reverse complement strand
GGGGTGGGAGGGAGATTGAAGACAGAAAGGAGGGGTGGGAGGGAGATTGAAGACAGAAAGGAGGGGGTGGGAGGGACATTGAAGGAGGGGTGGTTATAATAAATAAACGAAACTAACGGCACCGTTGAACTTTAACACAATATTTGTTTTAATTCTTTTACGTCCTTTAATAGAGGTAAGATCAGTTTTACTATTGAGACTCACAATGCTGGAAGAATTACGATAAGGTTTATTTTATAAACAAAGAACATTCCATCGAATCTGATGATCATACTTAGCTGTCCTTAATAACAACAAGCCCCATAACACTGGATAAACGGACTAATTTCAAAACCATTAAAATTCAAGTAAAAATCATTGCAGTATGGCAAACTTCAATATTGTCAAATATGATCCATTACAGAACAATGCCTCCCAAATCCTCGTGTTCAAATGTACACGACCAAAACAAGGAAAACGTCAAATAACGGCTAAAATGGCTACAGCAATTCATCAAAAATAAAATTTTATTAAAATTTTTTTTTTTTAAATATAAAATTCTTTTTTAAAAACATGTAAAATAAAAAAAAAATAGGTTGACCCCATTTTGTCCCCTTTTACTAAACTTTGAATCTTGTGTCATCTCGTTTTGACGTGACGTTGTCTCGGGGAGACTGATAGAACTCGGCCATCAGCTCGTCCCACGACTCATGTAACTTGTTCTGCCTCGTTTTGATTATTATATTAATATTTTGATCAACTTTGTACTTTGATATTCCTGAATTTTGATGTGGGGATCGTGTAAGAGCTGCACAGAAAGTATGAGGAGATCAAGATTAAATATCTAAAGATTAAAACTTGATACTCATAATCTCTTAGATTTCGTCTGAGATTGAGAGTAGCCGCTCTTTGTACTAAACACCAAAGTCAGGAGCAAACAATACAAGCGGCATAGATAAAAATTGAACTATTTTTTTTATTTTAATTTTTTATTGTTAAAACTTATGATGTTCTTAAAACATTTTCATCTAATTCTAGAATCATTAATTCATCTAACTATAGAATCATTAATTCATGTAATTATAGAATCATTAATTCATGTAATTATAGAATCATTAATTCATCTAACTATAGAATCATTAATTCATGTAATTATAGAATCATTAATTCATATAATTATAGAATCATTAATTCATGTAATTATAGAATCATTAATTCATCTAACTATATAATCATTAATTCATGTAATTATAGAATCATTAAATCATGTAATTATATAATCATTAATTCATGTAATTATTGAATCATTAATTCATCTAACTATAGAATCATTAATTCATGTAATTATAGAAGCATTAATTCAATCAAATCAATTATGGAATCATTTCATCTAATTATAGAATCATTAATTCATCTAATTATAGAATCATTAATTCATCTAGTTATAGAATATAGAAGGATTAATTCTTTTTACCTCGATTTGTTTGCCTTGAATGTCGATGGTGTCTGATGACATGGAGCCGTCCGTAATGACGTCACACACCTAGTGGCCGTGAATAACTGACGTCACGCACCTAGGGGCTGTCAATAAATGACGTCACACACCTAGTGGATATCCTTAAATGACGTCATGCACCTAAGGGCCATCCATAAAGGACGTCACGCAATTTTTGTCGAATTTTAACTCCCACTCCCTCCCTCGTCACACTTCGTCACAAAAACCTAACCTCACCCCTCCAATATTACGACACAAAGCTTTGACCCCTCCCTAAAAGCCGTATTTTCTAATTGAAAATTGGCACGCTACAAATTAAGCTTTTGTCATTTAACTTTGTATTTAGCGGTTTGAGGTGACGTCCAATTTCTTAAACACTGCCCTCCCCCACGCCACACATCCTGATAAATGCTAGACCCCCTCCCCCACCACCCCCTGGGCGCGTGAAGTCATTTATTGACGTTCCCCGTGCACTCTTTATCAGCAAATTGTTTTCTTATGCGTAAAAAGAAAATTAATTGTGATAAACACATTAATAGGTAGTTTGCTTTGTCTGTTTCCTTTAATTTGATGGATAATGCATGTAACTCGATAGTAATGTCGCAATGCTGAACTCAAGCCATTGAAATGACAACCAATCTTGCGACGGCTCGATCTAATTAAGACATCTGATATATTGCATTGCCGCGAGTGCATTTTTTTGACATAAGACCCGATGCTCTCGGAAAAAAAAACTTTCTATTTTCGTATCGCTTGTGAGTTCCGTTTTGTTCTTTGACAAAGAAAGTTCACGAACGAAAGGAATCTCAAAAGGTGATTGGTACATGCTTTCTTTTGACTACAGTTCATGTGATTACCCATGATACATTTCTGCGCACACGTACGTGAGCAGGATCAATGGATTTCCCATAGACGACCGGAGAATTCCATTTTAAAAAACTAAAAAAAAAAAAAAAAAAACCCGATTATTTATATATTTCACACCAAAGATCATTATTAATGACACAAATTTTAAAAATATAATACAGAAATATTTGAACAATTTTTATATTATGATTACCCGATGTACCCTGCTCACCACTGTAAGGACCGTTCATTAATTCTTATTTGTGTATTATAGCTTTTAGCCCCCCCCCCCAAATATGTCTAATTAGTGCCGCTTTCGAGAGTCCTGTGTCAGGTGACACATGAAATGATACGCGAGCTACTCTTCCTGTCTATGAGGAATGCTATAATAGATGCAGTGGAGGTTATTAGTGGGACTGCGTGGGAGACTGAGGAAGTTGTGGGGGGGGGGGCGTGAGGCGGGGGTTCATGCCCCTTAAGGTCATGCGATAGTATGGTTTCAAGGCTAAAATTGTATGGTCCATATGCATGCATTGTCAGTGAATGCTAATAAATATACGTGAATAGCTAAAGCATATTGATAGAAAACTAACTGTCAATAATAATGTATGGTGACAGTATTAGTCATGCTAATATGTGTGAGTGTATGATATAGCATTTAGTATGTTATTCTCTTAATACGCTTCACAAAACATGGGACCACGTTAGAATCCTCCTCTCTCTCCCCCCACACACGACTTTTTCCTTCTTGCTATATATTTTGTTGAACAGTTTCCTCTTAGACTTAGAACTGAGATAATGATCATGTAAGGCATGTAGTTTAGAATGTAGGGACTATTTTCATAGCAGGCTGTAATCAATATGTCAATGAAATTTTGATGAGGCGGAGCTTGACCCAGTTTGAGGCCAAATTACCTCAGTCGGTGTCATGCTTGTCTGCTGTCTGCGTCACTAACTTTCGTGATTGTCTCCAGTCGGCGTCACTAACTTTCATGCTTGTCTGCTGTCTGCGCCACAAACTTTCATGCTTGTCTGCTGTCTGCGCCACTAACTTCTATGCTTGTCTGCTGTCTGCGCCACTAACTTTCATGCTTGTCTGCTGTCTGCGTCACTAACTTTCATGTTTGTCTGCTGTCTGCGTCACTAACTTTCATGCTTGTCTGTTGTCTGCGCCACCAGCTTTCATGCTTGTCTGCTGTCTGCGTCACTAACTTTCGTGATTGTCTGCTGTCTGCGTCACTACCTTTCATGCTTGTCTGCTGTCGGCGTCACTAACTTTCGTGATTGTCTGCTGTCTACGTGACTTAATATTTGTGTTTGTCTCTAGTGGGCGTCACTACATTTCATGCGTATCTGCTGTTGAAAATGATCAGTTTGAGGGTGGATGTTCTGGAGAGGACTTTTTCATGGAATCAGTGCTGATGGTGTTAAACTTAACAAAATAAGAAAGACAAACATTGTACGTTTTTCTAAGAAACTTTTATATTAAACACTTTCTTTTCTTTCATAACAATTTTAATGTTTGTCATTTTGGTAAACACCAACGGAGCTTACGTAACGGATTAAATGAAAGTTGGACTACAAAGATTAACATAACAAACAACAGGGGTTGCCTCACTGTCCCTTCTGGTGGCAGGCAGCAATAGTTGACAGAAAGTACTTCAAGCAGACAACTTACCTCTTGTTATCTACCATGGTTTGAAGAAATCTTTGTCCTGTTCGTTTCAAATTATTATTTTTTTTAATTGTCACCTTTCCTTACTTTGATGTTGTTGTTATTACATGTCTTGATGAAGACGCTAAAAGAATTAATGGCAACAGAGACTCTTAGGGGTTAGATCGATAGAACTAAACATATTCTGTAGTAAAGAGTACAAGGCGAAAGAAATCAATTTTGTCCTGTTGAACAGTAATATGATTTTTGTTAATGCCGCTATGACGACATAGAACACGTAAGTAAGTGGCTAAATTGATTGACACAGAAAGAATTAGCTTCTACTGTGTCAATCTAAGGCATTTTGTCATGTGTGCTTACATTTTATACATGTATCACTGTATATATATGCATACATGTGAATGTATGTGTGTTTCTAAATAAATATATATATATGCATGCCCACGGAGCCCGGAGTACACAAATCAATATTACCATTACAGAATTTGCAGTTAAAAAATTGTGCCGTAAGACTAAAATTTCCCTGGATTCAAAGATAATAACGTCTTGGTCACTCATGTTGGTAATCAAGCCCGTTCCACGCTTCCCTTTTTTTGGAATCTTTACACAGCAAGGTTATCTTGTTTATAATTGTCTTACTTTATGTTAATAGTTGTATTTATAGCCATGGCGCGTGTGCCGTCTGCAGTGCCCTCAGTCTATCAAACGTGTTGGAGAATGCCAGTGAGGCGTTACCCGCACCAGGAATAAGCGAAAACAACAGGAAACGTCTGCGATGTTGTCCATTCAGCTGACAGAGTCAAACTCAAGTGCCGAGGGTCAATGCACATGGGCTGACCATCAGGCATCAGCCTGTATTCATCTCCGATCTGTTTGAATCACTGTTTACAGTAATTGTTCCCGGCAGATGGCGGGACGATCGTGACTTGCAACGTCATGGTCATAATTACAGACCAGGTCAGCGAGGAGGGTGCATCTTTGTCTCATGATTATCAGGGAACATCTCTTCAACATTGTTCAACATACAACACTTTCAAAGAATGCTTCTCAGTGGTTCTAAAACACTTTTTAAAAAATGCATCACAATGGTTCTAAACACTTTTTACAAAATGCTTAACAAAGTTTCTAAAAAATATTTTTTTAATGCTTCACAAATGTTCTAAAACATTTTGAAAAATGACACGGATTTTCAGGCGATATTTAGTTTTTAATTCTAAGCTTTCATAAAACATAATATAAAGATATTTTTTCTTGAAGATACGCCTTTCAAAGGCAGTGTAATGTATCAACCAAAATGTGACCGTTGGTCAGTGTGTTTGTCGCTTGATCCTGCCATAATCACCCTACTCCCTCCGGACACACACTCGCTATTATATTATTTAAGTCATGAAACGACAGAATGAGGAAAGTGTGGGGACATTAATTTTACAACTTGGAGGACATCGAGGACAATCGAGTTTTGTAAAATAGTTTTATGTTCTTTTATAAATAATATAAGAGTCCAGGTCACTCACTCACTCACTGGATGTGGAACGCTGAGGAACGATGTACAACAGTCTACAGCAGTTAGTTGAAAAATCGTGTTGTGATTAGCGCTGTAAAAATATTTAAAATGACGTCATTGTTTGGTGTGCATCGGTGCGCAAAATACAACCCCTATTATTAAATATTTTGCGTACATTTCAGAAAGTTTAATATTTCGTATTTATCAAAAAAGGACAAGTTAGTTGGTTTTTGAAAAAGTTGGCGCCGTATGCGCCCTGAAAAAAGGGGGCGCCGCAGGCGCCACGGCGCCCCGGCACAATCTAGTTTTGTGATATTTAACCAAATTGTACAAAGTTTCAGCTCATAAGGAGACAGAAGTGTTGACGATGGAGGTTGTCGTTGACACTTTGGTCAGGAAGGTTTTTGTATTTACACTGGGACTGAGTTACCACAGTGTACGATTTCATGGCCCTCAGAAGAAGGTACACAAGATGGTAAACAAGATGGTAAACAAGAAGGTACACAAGATGGTAAACAAGAAGGTACACAAGATATAAAACAATAGAGTACACAAGATGGTAAACAATAGGGTACACAAGATGGTAAACAAGAAGGTACACAAGATGGTAAACAATAGGGTACACAAGATGGTAAACAAGAAGGTACACAAGATGGTAAACAAAAAAGTACACAAGATGGTAAACAAGAAAGTACACAAGATGGTAAACAAGAAGGTACACAAGATGGTAAACAAAAAAGTACACAAGATGTTAAACAAGAAAGTACACAAGATGGTAAACAAGAAGGTACACAAGATGGTAAACAAGAAAGTACACAAGATGGTAAACAAGAAAGTACACAAGATGAGTCAAGATGGTAAACTGTTTATATTTATATTAAGTCAAAGAACACGCCAAAACAGGAAGAATGATATTTGATTTATTTAATCAAAAGACACACAAAAGACTATGCTTTAAAGCAACTGGTGAATTAACTTAAGGCATAATTATGGTTTTTAAACGAGACTGATAAGCGGGTTAAAGAGGGTGCTGTATTTAGTTTGCTGAGAACCGTCCAAACGACAGTCGTTCAATTCAATATCTACAGCACATCTCGTCTGTGTTATTTACTTCAATTCCGTTTGTTTCACGTCTGCCAACCGTGCACACAGTCGTGAGCTGAAAACGAGGCCTATGATTAATGATGTACTCCCGGGCTGCAGTCGCTTGAAACTCTAGAACTAAATTGATGCCTAGTTAATCCAACTTGATCTCAGCGGGGATCTGGCCACACAATGGACGACTGCCTACAGACTTAAGATGGGATCCCTGCTAGTGACGCCCAGTAAATCTTTGGCCAGGTTGGCGTGGGGAGAGACAAAGCCAGTTTTACTTGTATTTATTGATGTTAGTTAATGGCTTGGCTCAATTTTGTGTGTCTGCAATAATTTTTTAAAGTAACAAAATAGCTTTAAAATATGTTTTTAAATCTCAATAATTACAATACAAAAATATTCCTTACTATGTCTACATGTACAGGTGTAATTTAATTGTACCTGCAAGTGGGTGATGTATTTAATTTGTACCTGCTTGTACATGATATATTCAAATTGTACCCTCATGTAAATGGTGTCTTTTAATGGTACCTGAATGTACATGATGCATTTAAATTGTACTATGATGTACATTATATATTTTAATTGTACTAGTATGTACAAGATATATGTGAGAAATGTTTTCATATACAGTTTTACCCAAACTGATTAAGTCAAAGAATTCCCCAATCATTGACTAGTAGGTCTACAGGTTTGCTTGGTTTTTAAATCCTTTATATTAACTTGTGGTGTCTGAGCCCTTGCTTACTTGCCGATGATAAAGATGATGTATCAAAATTTCAGATCGATCGAATGTAATGTAATTGAATTATTGAATTTTAAAATTAGTTTATTTATCTCTATGTATCATGTTAATTTTTAGATATAGTGTCGTGGTGCGTATTATGTTCAACAACCTTTCCTGTCGCTCAATAAGGTGCGCATAATATTAAACACGTTGTAAGAGATAAGGTAGAGTTAGAGTTTGTATTTTCGTTTTGTTTTGCCATGAGTATTATAATAAATATCCTTTTTATTTATGTCTCGTATATAAAGGATTAATTGTCCAAAAAGTTGTTTTTTTAAGGGTTTAAAAAAATATTTTTTAAAATTCTTTTTTTTTTAATTTATTTTTTTAAATTAAAAATATATATATATATATTAATAATTTTATAGAATAAATTATTGGCCTCAATACTCCACGAGATCGAATCTATTTCCGTCTGATCATTCAACCAGAAGCGTAACTGGGGTTTGTGCGCCCTTGCTAATTTATTTTTGGCGCCCTTGAAAATTGAATTTTTAAAAAATTCTTAAGGTAGGAAAATACTAAATTTCAATAAATTGAAGGATTAGCCCTCGGTGCCCTCGGCAACACATGTCAAGTCATTGTTACGTCTCTGTATTCAACCTCGAATTCTGGAGTCAGTGGTAAAAAGTCAGAGTTGTCACCGAAGAGTCGTTGGAGTTAGAGTTGACAAGTTGGTACAAGCTTCAGGTGATTAGATGTCGGTACAATCATCCCATTCCCAGTACAAACTGTTTCTATTGCTGAACTACGTCCATGGTCCGACGATAACTGAAGGCTTTGTGCTGTACTGTGGGCATCCGCCGACTGTCAGGTCATGTAATAATGCTGTCGACTCACCTGACCAGACAGCCACCCAGCTAGAGATTCATATACTGATGTACTGACACTGACAAGATATCTCTCTGAGTTATCTCTCTTACCCCAACACACCTGATGACTTATTGTAACCCTCCCCCTCCCCATCCCAAAAACCCAGCCCAGACACATCACCTAACACAAACATCTCCTCTACCCATCACAACAATGTGGCCCCCGACGGTATGTCATTTTACATATTTTATAAATTGTTTCATTTAAACATTTGCAATTTTGGCCTCCTCGGGGAGCGAAGTAAACAAAAGGAGGATTTGTTTAAGATAACCCAAACACTTTCCATAGTGTTATAGTACATGAAGAAAAGTTATTAAACAGATGGTAACCTAGATGGAAAAAAGAAAGAATCATTTTATGAACAAAATAGATAGTTATATGAGTGTGGGTGAGTGCATATAAAAACGATTTAAAGGTCGCTAGTTGGCTCATGGACACCGACTTGAAATAGCTGATGAAACTCTTCAAGAGCACTTGAAGTGGGGGGGGGGGGGGGGGGGGGGTGGTAGTGAAGCGGAGTTTTGTATTTCATAATACATTGAGTTAGATCGTCTTAAATATGTCTACAATTTTTAATATTCCGGTGCTACATAATCTTACATCGCTACATCTTCAGTAAAATGGGATACTTACATAACATCTGACAGTGCTACACTACCACTATAGTTTGATACTTATATAACATCTGACAGTGCTACACTACCACTATAGTTTGATACTTATATAACATCTGACAGTGCTACACTACTACTATAGTTTGATACTTATATAACATCTGACAGTGCTTCACTACTACTATAGTTTGATACTTATATAACATCTGACAGTGCTACATTACCACTATAATTTGATACTTATATAACAGCTGACAGTGCTACATTACCACTATAATTTGATACTTATATAACATCTGGCAGTGGTACATTACCGGTAAAATGTGATACTTATTTGACATTTGACAGCGCTAAACCAGTAAAATGTTATATACATTAACAGCTGACAGTGCTAAACCAGTAAAATTATATAGACATTAACAGCTGACAGTGTTGACACTTACAATCGCCTTGCTCGTCTATAACGCAACGTGTCTAATACCATGACATCGTTTAGTCGCCTTACACCACACCACGGCCCTAGCTACTCCAGCAACCTTGCCTCGGGCGATAGGACCGACTTTGTCGACTCGGTACGATGTTAATGGCCCGTAAAAAGTAGGTTTAACGTCCTGATAAAATGATTATTGGTTAAACGCGACTACGCGGTTAAAACACGAATTTGTGTTAATAGACAAGAGGAGCCCACTTAAGTTTCAAGATATTATAGAGCGGTGATAAGCAAAGAGCAGTGACTTTGAACATTCAGGGAAATGTACCAGAGATATTGATGATCTTTTATCCCATTGATTAAATCAAGTGTGGAAATTCTGCCTTTATTAGAGGCTTCTTGGTATAATGTTGAAGATATTGAAGAAATAGTTCCATGAAGTAGTTCGTTCCAGTAAATAAGACATTTGTGCTGGTGGTTTAAAGATGGGCTGTTACCAGTTTTCAAAGCATTGTGTGAAGTCAAAACAATGAGTTGCCGAGTCAAGTCAAAACACATAGATACAGAGTAATGTCAAAACTGCTGAACGCTATTTAGATACAAGATCTTCATTAAATTGATATCAATTTATATATGGTATAGTATTTCTTTACAACAACCTTAGCCTTAATGTAACATTCTTACCGAATAGCTGTTTTGTACGTAATTAGTTTCTATTTCCCGTGTACCTATCATCCTATTAAGACTGTGTCGGGTCTCTTGGTTCATTCGCGAGTTCTCGTCTGAATGACTAGTGGGACGACAATATCAGCACAACTTCATTATTGTAACAAGATGTCTAGTCAGCCCGGCAGAAACAGTTTCCTTGATAGAGCTAAACTCTACAAGTATTAAGTGTAAATAAATATGAGCCAACATCGTTTCACGTTGTCTTTGGATCCTTGGCGCAACCGTTGAAAGCTGACAGTTTTTGTGATAACGCCCACCGCGGTAGGTCTAAGGCTGTGGTTACACTGCACGCGAATTTGCTCATCTAGTATACGCGCGAACGCGCATCTGAAAAGTAATTTTTAAGGTGGTTACACTGCAAGCGATTGTTTCAGCTGATATCGCGCGAATTACATTGTTTGTCTTGACAACAAACTTTAACCTTTATCCTTTTCGCTATTTAAACACACATTTTGTGTGTTTATATAGCCATCGCCTACTTTCGTTTTTATTTGTTTAGCTTAACAACCACTGTTGTTATTTAATAAATAGTATTTGCATATAGAATTAGAATAGATAAAAATCAAATAAATCTCCCCCATTATTTCATTAGATTGGTAAAGATCAGAGTGACGTGGTTAAACCCAAATCTTTTAGAGTGAGTAAGAGTGTTGAATTTCATTTACTTCGAAATTCGATCGCAAGATAAATAGATTAAATTGATTATTAGTAATTTTAGGCGTAGGCCTAGGCCGCTGGCGCTAGACCGCTAGACTGGAGTGCCTAGCCTAGAGTCACCGAAGAAGTTAGTCGTCCAAGAAGCTTTATTTTAATGAATTTTTCAGGATGAGACCTACAACCAGTGGCGGATTTAGCTTTGTCTGCGTGGGGGGGGGCGAGGAGAATTTCAGGGGGCGCCGAAAATTTTACTAAAAACAGATTTTTGGGTAAATACTAGGACT